>JARYGA010001713.1:0-33850 GCA_030545235.1 Helianthus tuberosus | reverse complement strand
ACGTCTCAGCAACTTCCATTTGATCAAACAAAAAAAACAAACGCCAATACTACTAAATACCACTCAATGTAAAACGCCAAAAAATAAAAAAATCAAAGATGGCTAATATGCTTTCTTGGATATTAAGTATTGTTATTCGTGAAGTTTCACTGAATGAATTGTTAGCAGAGGCGAGTAACTCATTAAGATTTTGCTGCATGAGATTGACAAAAATTCAAGAAAAAGATACTGATGCCAGTCATATGGCATTTTGTATTTTTTCTTCTTGAAGAAGGCTTAGATGAGAAGAAGAGATCAATAACACTGAAGAGTGGGATGATTATAAAGATGAAAATCAAGATGAAGAAAAAGCGAAAAACCCACTTACACGTCATAGATCTATGTCCCCAAACATCCACAAAAAAAGCCACTACAACAGACGAGCAGACAAAATAATCAAACCGATGGGTTTGTTAAGTTTTACATAAAAAGCCATATTTTTTGTGACAGTTCTTATACTATTAAAGAAGAGAGAGACTGATGACAGTGAAGATTGTGAAGAGAGATCCGATTAGGATTTTTAATTTATTTTCTTCGCTTGTATTTTTTTCCTGTGGCTGAAATATAATCTAACAATTGTAAAACGCCAAGATACCATAAACGCCAAAATGTATATAAAAATAATAGAACAATGGACCATCTTGTTTAAAACGCCTTGAAAAAACGCCATTCAGATAGATTTCCTGACCCCCCGGGTTCCAATGGCATACGATTTGAATAAACGCCATAAACGCCAAAATGTTAATACAATGAAACCATTAAACGCCATTAATTATTGAATTTGGTTAACGCCAAAAATCTTAAACCCCGAAAATTAAAATAATATTGAGAAAAGCGGAACTGGAAAAGCAGAAGATGAAAGGACAAAAAAAGCCCCTCAGCCCTTCTCTATGCCGCGTGACACGTGTTGGGTCAGGATGCGTTCTCACCGTTCTCACACTTTTGAGCGTTTTCTCCTGATCCTGTTTCTATATATATATAGTTATAGTTATATAATAATCCTAAGCTAAGTCCATCAAGAGTATCATAGATTGTCAAGTAAGTCAAGCATGGAGGATTAACCTCATTGTATGATTCACCAATACACAAATTATCACAAGGATGATTTGGATGGTCATGAATGAAAGGAAATAAACAACTAACTAATATGCAACATCAAGTAGCCAAGTAAGATCTAACTCGGGTGAGCCAACACAACATGGAAAGAATTAACTAAGTGTTGGAGGCTAGACGGGGTTATATTACTTTAAGACTAGCAAGCTACTTGAGTGTTCATACACAAGGCACATAAGTGAGGTAGTGGAACTAGTTTTGAAAGCCAAAGCTCCCACGGTTCACACTTCTACCAAAACACAAGTTCATTGATATGGAAGATGGTGAATCTTGGATTGTTTCCACACTTGGAACATGTATGAACTTAAAGTAAGAGAGTTTTTTGAACTCATTTCTTGGTGGAAATCAACCTCAACAGAAACACACAACTATGGACTTAGTTGTGAGCTTGGTGGGTACAAGATTTTACCATGCTTAGCCAAAGAAATATAAGGTACATGAACTTGAATAAAAACAGAATTTTAATCTTACTATGAACCTCAAATGTGGTGAGGTTTCACCTTAGTTTGCCATGGCAAACTTGTGAAAACCTTCCTAGAGGTTGTCCAAGTAAAATGATAGAAGAAAATAGGAAGAAATAGGTAGAGAACTGAGCCAGAACTCACTTAAAAGACTTGTAACTTTCTGCCCAAAAATAAGAATTTCTTGAGAGTTTTTAGAGGATTTGAGAGTGGATTTGATGTTTGGAAAGTGAAAATGTAGGTTAGGGAGGTTGTATTTATAGTGGGTGAGTTAGGTTGGGTCTTAAATGAATGTTAGAGGTGATTGGGAGTGAAAAGTAGGTGAAAAACTAGCCAACCCGCGTGCAAGAACAAGCTAGCTGCAGATCGGTACCTCAAGAGGCACACGGAAGAAGACCAGGATCCTCCCGCATGTCGCTTGGGAGTCCTGTTAGCAAATTTCCATTTTTGGCCCCTGAACTTTGTAATTAGGTTATTTTATGCCGTAAACTTGCATTTTAACCCGTTTTTAGGTATTCAAAGTGTAATAAAGTATAGTATGAGTGTATGCAAGTATAATTTGAGTGACGTGAATGTATGTATGAGTATTAGTACGTACAAAAAGTGTCGGATTGCATGTAAACATGTATTTAAACGATAGATTGAACGAATAACTAGTATGTATAAAATATGAATTTTGTTACGATCAAGGTCTCGAATTACGAAACTGGAAGTGGAGTATGAATATGATACGAGTACAAGTTTCCAAAAATAGAAACTCGGTAATCTTTCTAAATACCAAAAAGCGAGGCGTTACAAGGCATATACATGACCCCTTTTTTTAGATTGGGTAAATATGCAATTAAGAAGATTTCTAAAGGATATATGCGATCACCCCCTTTTTGAACCAAAAAAATTATTCTTTTGAGTTTTAAATAAATTAGCGTCACATATGGACGGTTGGTTGACTCAAACTAGTAGTTACTCGTAAACATTATTTGTAATATAGGCCTTTGGGTATACTTTAACCTATCTTAGCTCCACCTAAGTACCACGTCAACCTTTTTTCCCCATTTTACTTTGCTTCACTCCAAAGAAATGGTTTAATCAATGTTTTAAAAACCGATAAATACCAGCCGGTTATACCGGTATTACCGTTTTCGGATTTAAATCCGGTCCGAAACACCCCGGTAAGTAGGAGAAACGGCATTAACTTTGTACCGCCGGTAAAATTCGGTATACTGGTTTGAACCGTTATACCGGTACCGGCTCAGGTCTGTTTTTGGGTTAGGATTTTACTTTTTATCAACCCATCTTCATGTTTACTCTCAACTTTAACCTAACGACTTTTAATGTTTTATCTCCATCGATCAAAATTCAAAACTTGCTTCATCAATCCATCATTTGTGACTTGTTCCAGACTTCCATCACTCCATCATTCTTTCCAGATTTACATCTACATCCAATTTTGGATTATTTTTTGAGTTGATGTTGTAATTTATGGAATTATACAGTTAACTAGTCAACTCGGTTGAACCGCCCGATACAACCCGGTTAAACCATTTTTGTGCCTAATCTAGTATGATTAAAAAAACCAGATTTTATAACATTGGGTTAATCCAATTAACTTCATATAACACTATCATTTTATGGTTTTTGGTCTAAAAAAGAAAAGTATAATTAATTAAATCTCTTAACATTCAGTTAACATGTTAACACATAACCCATATTTAATGCCCTTTAATACAAGAAAGGAGTAGTTTGCAATGTTAGTTAACATGTCATGTCACTATTAACACTCTAAATGTTAGAGTACACCATATGTTATTAGTCTCTCCTTTGATTTTGTATCTAACACACGCAATTTTAAATCAGCAAGATTTTATAAATCTATTAAATTTTTATTACACATTTACATTAATTTCTATATTTTTTTTGCCAATATTTAGTTGAATAATTATTTACATAAATAGTTATAACAACTTTTGATTCTATATTATTTTTAATTATACTTTGCCAATTTTCTCATATAAATACATACTCATTATTTTTTTCTTTCATTCTATGTCTTGCCAGTACTATTCGATTGTTAGTCTTCTTTCTGAACTTTCGTGTTTCGGTTAACATGTATCGTCATGGTCCATATTTTATCATAACTATACTTGATCCGCTATCCCTTCAACAGGTACATAAGTTTCATTATTATTTTATTTAAACTAATGATTAGTATTGTTTTATCTTTTACTCGAAAGAAATTTTCCCTTTCTTTTTTTGGTTTTCAGGCTATACCTATATGTATGAGTAGATTTATATGAATGAATAAGTTAGAATCCTCAACTGTTAGTCTTAAATTTGATGAAAAGCATTCATGGTGTGTTGTTATCAAATTAATAGAAGATGTATTTTACTTTACGGATGGATGGTCTGAGGTTTTAAATTACTTTGGCCATGGATATTTCTTTATTATTTTCAACTATCTTGGTGATCGTACTTTCAAGTTCAAGCTCTTCTGTCATGATCCAAATAATGAGTGGGGGAAACCGTTTTGTAAAATTATTCAAAATCCTTTACAAAGTCCAATGGTATGTAATTTTATTATAGATTTTTTTCTCGATTTATTAAAAACATAATACTCATAAAGTTGTAATAATTGATTTTTTACAGGTTCTACTAGATACTTTTCTTTCAAAACATTATGATTATCCTTTACTGGATAACAAGGTTATACTTAACGTATCCGAGAATCATAAATGGGAAGTCCGTATTAGAAAGATTGGTCCAAATTATTGTTTTGCTGATGGCTGGTTTAAATTTATTGAAGATCTAAGGTTAAATCCGGGGGATATTTTGTGTTTTAAAATAAACGACGTGAAACATTTTAATATTACCATATTCAATAAAGACGGTCGTCAAGTTTTGTTAAACAACACTCCTTTGATTGAGCAAGAATATGAACATATTAGCAATGTGGAAGGTTATCGACAAGTTAGTGACGATCCTAACTATCCCTTTTTCGCAATGACAGTAACTAATGAATTGGTATTATACTATGCTGTTTTATGTTTATTTTTTTGTTAATTTTTATTGTTTTCATTTAATAACATTTACAAATTTTTAATATTCTTACAAAATGTAGATCCTTCCCAAATTGATTACTGACTTAAGTGGTTTAAATGAGTTTTCTGAAGTAAAGATCAAAGTTGTTAAAGGAAATACTTGGGTTAAGAATCTTCGTACACACAATATTGATGGTCAAAGAAGGTTTGTCAATCAATTTAATATCTTATTTATTATTTATCTTTTACCGTATTTGTATATGTATTACTAACAATTTTTTTCATATTTTATCTACCATAGGTACGGTGTTGTTGGATGGCATGATATACTTGAAGCTGAACATATTTCCTTAGGTAACGATTGTTTTTTCAACTGGTCGAAAACGAATTCCAAATTATTGGTTACGAAACTCCAGCAAGCATAAGTGATACAGTAATACAGTTTCAGTTTTTATTTAAAACCCGAAAAAACATATATCTTACATTTACTTTTCGATCCCCCTTTATTTACGTGTGCGGTACAATGCGTTTGTTATTTTTAATATTTTAAATTCAGATTGCCATTATAATTTTATTCGTACAGTCCGTTTATGATAACTAACATAAATCATTTATATAAGAAGTATAAACATGTCATTTTTCAACACTAATTGAGTTAGTGTTTGTTTAAAAGATAACATATATCTTACATAAATCAGTTTTTATTTAAAACCCGAAAAAACATATATCTTACATTTACTTTTTGACCCCCCTTTATTTACGTTTGTGGTACAATGCGTTTGTTTTTTTTAGTATTTTAAACTCAGATTGCCATTTTAATTTTCTCTGTACAGTTCGTTTTTGATAACTAACATAAATCATTTATATCATAAGTATAAACATATATTTTATTTATACATCTTATTTATCATAGAATTTTTCGTTTATTAATATATATGTATATATTTATTTGTTTAGAAAGATAGATTAACAACCCGTGAGTATTCACGGGTTATAACCTAGTAATCAATATATAGTCAATCAATTAGCTAGGCATGAACTAGTCAATAATTATATCTATACATATAATAAAAGAAACCATGTTAGGGACACATGACGTTCTATAAGGCAGTCTTAATTTTTTTTTAAATATTTATTATGGAAAATCAATTATTGATAATATTAAATTTAAAATTTGTAGGAGATTTTAATGATAAAGACAAAGATAACTGATAATAATATATTAATTATTAAAATCATATATTAATTATTAAAATCTAAAAAAATATATTAGCGTTTTAAATATTTATAAAGATAAAGATTTTATTTAATTGGTAGTTTTAATTGTTTTTATATTTTGATGATAAGGACAAGGATAACTGATAATCACATATTAAAATAAAAATATTTATTTTAATCAACTGTTTCGTTAAAAAGATTTATTCAATACATGTAGAACATATATATTTTTTATTCATTTCTAGCGGTGGTCGAGTAGTCGGCCTTTGGACATAGCTCTGAAAAGGTGGGTTTACACGTGGAAAGCAGTTAGCCATTCAAAAAAAAAAAAAGAATCATATTTCTAATAAAGGATCCCATTATCCCGTTTTACAATCCAATGAAATAATAATATTAAATCATAGGGTTAGGATCAAATACAAAGGATGAAATAAATAAGAAGGGTAAGAAGGATTCTAGTCCATTGATCTTAGATTTGGAGGGTTGAGATTAATTGTAGAGAAAAGAAGATAATAGAAGGGCATAAAGGGAATCCTATATTTATGGATTTTCTCTCTCCACATGCAAGGCACATGCCAATTCCCCCATCGATTTAAAACGTCCATAACTTTTTCATACGACATTTTTTTTTTTTAAAATTTCACCATAATAACGAGTGTTTTTTTATCTTTAATATGAGTACCATATTATCATATAAAAATAAAATAAAAAATTTCATTTTTACTGGGTTTTTTTATTGCATTGTGTTAAAGGTTCAGGTCATTGTGTCTTTTAACTGGGTTTTGTTCAGTAGAGTTTCTATACATTGTGTTATTATCAAAACCTATAACACAATGTTAATTTGGGTTCTATCAATTGCGTTTTTATAAGAACCTATAACACAATATATGACACAATGAAGATGGTGTTATATCTGGGTTTTCAATAAATTGTGTTATTAGTTCAGGTCATTGTGTTTAATATGTTATTCATTGTGTTTTAATATGTTATTCATTGTGTTTTAATAATTTGTTCAATTTTTTTCATTATCTTTTTTCATTGTGTTTTAGTTTGTTGTGTATTGTGTTTTTAGTTTGTTTTTCATTGTGTCTTCATCTGCTCTCAATTGTGTCTTTTATCTGCTGTCATTAATTGTGTCTTTTATCTGTTGTCATCAATTGTGTTTTTATTTAGTCTGATACTTATTGTGTTATATGTTATCGCCATTGTGTTATACGTTATGCTCATTGTGTTTTAGTATGTTGTCTATTGTGTCTTTATCTGTTGTCATTGATTGTGTTTTTGATCTACTTTACATTGTGTTATTATCAAAACCTATAACACAATGTTAATTTGGGTTCTATCAATTGCGTTTTTATAAGAACCTATAACACAATATATGACACAATGAAGATGGTGTTATATCTGGGTTTTCAATAAATTGTGTTATTAGTTCAGGTCATTGTGTTTAATATGTTATTCATTGTGTTTTAATATGTTATTCATTGTGTTTTAATAATTTGTTCAATTTTTTTCATTATCTTTTTTCATTGTGTTTTAGTTTGTTGTGTATTGTGTTTTTAGTTTGTTTTCCATTGTGTCTTTATCTGATCTCCATTGTGTCTTTTATCTGTTGTAATTAATTGTGTCTTTTATCTGTTGTCATCAATTGTGTTTTTATTTAGTTTGATACTTATTGTGTTATATGTTATCGCCATTGTGTTATACGTTATGGTCATTGTGTTTTAGTATGTTGTCCATTGTGTCTTTATCTGTTGTTATTGATTGTGTTTTTGATCTACTTTACATTGTGTTTTACATCATGTCCATTGTGTAATATGCAACTGGGTTTTTGAATTTTTTTTGAAAAATGTAACAATATGGTACTCATATTAAAGATAAAAAAACGCTCGATTTTATGGTATAATTTTTTAAAAAAACAAATGATGTATAAAAAAGTTACGGACGTTTAAAAATTGGGGGGGAAATAACATGTGACTTGCATGTGCATATTCTCTTTCCTCTTGTAGACAAAATTACCCTTTCCATTTAATTCCTCCTAGGACACTTGTCACTCTCTGGTGGCTTCTTACCCTTCTTATTTTTAAAAACTTTGTATTATAACTCAACCCTTAAATCATAATATCTAACTTATCTCTTGTATATTTAATATTTTTTACTAAAATATTTCTTTTCTTTTTTTTTTTCTGCTAATTATCCAACATTAGGTAATACGTAAGTTTCTAACCTAATAATAAATAAAAAAACAAAGTAAAATGTTATAAACCATGTAATACACAACTCTCTAACCTAATAAAAAATAAAGTGAGATGTTACAATAAGTAAATAGTACCTCAAAGTTCCTTTTGTTAGAAAATACATCTTGATGACTAAATGTTTTAAGGGATTACATTAATCGTGTAAGGCGTGTGTTTATTCAAATCGTGCAATACACGAGTTTTTAAAAGATGTAACTATTTTATTACTTAGTATATAAAATTATATTTATCCAACCCGTGTAATACACGGGGTTCTAACCTAGTATATATATATATTTGAAAATAAAACTTCATTAGAAAACCACCTCCAACCCAAATGGGTAAAATGTCAAACAAAAAAAAACACCCCCGACCCAAACGGGCAAAGGGCCAAATTACATCATATACATGAGATATTTACACCACTCTTTCCAACTAATATATTTACATGATGATCGATTTTTAATCCACCCAAATCCTCTCGACTTAATCTCTACCAAAATATCGTGAGAACTTCTCCTGATATGTTTGAACACCAATTCATTCCTACCTTTCCAAATACACCAACACGCAATAATAACCAGCCCAAGAAGAATCTTTTTCACTTTCTTGCAAATCTGAAGAGAATTATGCATATCCATTAAATCTTTGAATTCGAAAGCGAATATCAGAGGGATGTTGCACCATACATTGACCGCCGTCCACACCCGAATAGCCACCGAGCAAGCCGTGAATAAATGATCCACATATTCCTCGTATTCGTCACAGAAAGGGCACATAACCGTAGTAATATCCACATTCATTCTTCTCAAATTTACTCTAGTAGCAAACCTATCCAAGTTATCTCTCCAATCCATAATATTACATTTGATGGGAACCCATTTGCACCATTCGAAGTTAGGGAGTTGGCTACTTCCTCTATTAGCAATTAACAACTTTTTCACAAATTTAACCGAGAAACCTTCCTGACTGTCATCGTTCCACCTCCATGAATCTGTATCATTGGACAATCTCACCATGCTGATCACATCTTGACATTAGTGCCATTCTTTAAGCTCTGTATCAGTCTCTCTGGTTGTCTAGCCCAATTCCATGAAAGACCGCCATTTCCATGTCCCGTGTCAATTCTATCCTTAACCTCGCAAGATTTGCACGCATCCAAAACAAACAAATATGGCCATCTTTCCAAAAAAGGAAGATCGCCCACTCATGTGTCTACCCAAAAACGGATATCAGCCCCGTTCCCAACCTTTCCCATAATCATCCGATTTAAACCCTTCCCCTTTAATTTTATTTTAGAAGTCAATTTAACGATATTATTCCAGCAGCCCGCATACTTACCATTTAACGGAAGGAAACTTTTTTGAATGTTTTCACTATGACAAGCTTCCACCACTTTCCTCCACATATTTTGGTTATCGACCCTATATCTCCAATCCCACTTATAAAGGAGAGTCTCATTAACTTCTTTTAGTCTGTTAATACCCAAACCCCCTTTTTTCTTGGGCCAAGTAACCCAGTCCCACGCCACCAAATTCATTTTGTTATTTACACTAGAGCCCGCCCAAAGAAACTTTCTCATTTTAGCTTCAAGATTCTTAATTATATCAATCGGGGCTTTATATAAAGAAAAATAATAAATAGGAAGACTCTCCAGTACAGAGTTTATCAGAGTAAGTCTCTCTCCTATTGACATAGTTTTAGCTTTCCAAAGCGACAGTCTTTATCGAAAATCTCAACAATTGGGTCCCAGTTGCTAATTCTATTCATATTGGCCCCTACCGTGATACCCAAATAGGAAAGCAGGATTTTATCCGTGTTGCACCCAATCACCTTAGCCATATCCATGATATCACGATTCTCCGTACCCAGCCCATATAGATTAGATTTGTGTAAATTAATTTTTAATCCAGAAACCAAGTAAAAAATTCTCAGACATCTAGCCACATTCGTCACATTACTCCTATCCCATTCCCCCAAAATGAGAGCGTCACTGGCATAGAAAAGATGGAAAATGACCAGACCATTATTAGGAGTTTGAATACCTTTGAATAACCCTTCCTGCCTGCTTTGCAAAAAATGCTAGACAGGGAAAAAGGAATAGAAACGGAGATAACGGGTCCCCTGTCTGATCCCTTTAGAACAACTGAATTCAAAAGTAGGAGTCCCATTCACGAAGACCGCCGATCTAGCCGAGGATAAAACCCCTTCAACCCATTTACACCAGATATTAGGAAACCCCATTTGTCCCAATATATCCAGCAGGAAACTCCAACAAACATTGTCGTATACCTTTTCAAAATCGAATTTTAAAAGAAATGCCTTTATTTTATCTTTTTTAATCCAAGTTACGAGTTCATTTAACATCAAAGGACTATCAAGAATGTACCTGCCTTTAAGGAATGTCGTTTGATTTTCCGAGATGATGGACCCTATAACTTTTTTGAGACGATTAGCCAAAACCATAGAGATAATTTTACTAATCATCCCAATCAGGTTAATCGGACTATAATCTCGCATCCCCACCGGATCCTTGTTTTTAGGGATAAGAGTTATGGAAGACGAACTACATCCCTTCGCAATGGTACCTTTACTGTAAAAAGCAACCAACATGTTATAAAAGTCATTCTCAAATAAATTCCAGTACCTTTTAATGAAATTGAAATTAAAACCGTCTGGCCCCAGCGCTTTGTCAGCCCCACACTCGAAAACTGCACTCTTGATCTCCTCTTTCCTAAAAGGAACAGTCAGAAAGGTCGCGTCCTCCTCCGAGAGTCTCCTAATATTATGGCAAACGAGTTTTGGTCTATTAAAACATTTTTCCTTAAAAGCCAATTTGAAGAAACCCATAATTTCTTTTTTGAGTAAGGAAGGTTTAGTAGTCCAAACACCGTCGATGACGAGACCGGGAATATTGTTGGTTGCCCGTCTACTGTTAATATACCCGTGAAAAAAGGCCGAGTTTTCATCGCCATCAAAATCCCGATTCTAGCTCTTTGTTTGAGATTTTTAATCTTATAATCTTCCAGCTCCTTTAAATTTTTTAGGCATTCTGCTTTGATCCACTCCCCCTCTTCTGACAATTCCCTAACTTCAGACCACTCGTCTAGCTTATCTAACTCTTCCTTTAAATTCTTTTCCTCTTCCCCTTCCATGGATAAAGCCTCCTTTTCCATTTTACAATACCTTCCATAATCTTTTTAAGTTTTCCTATTAAAAGCGTATCAGGTTCTCCCCTTTCGACAAAACATTCACTCGCTTTTTGAACCGTCTCATCAAATTCCTTTTGAGCCAACCAAGAATTAAAAAATCTAAACGGCTTAGGACCAAAGTTTTTGTTCGAACAAATCAGAACTAGGGGGCAGTGATCCGAAATAACCCTCGGTAACGCCCTCAAACATGCCTCAGGCCCATTCAGAAAAAAATTCCTGACAGATGAGAACTCTATCTATCTTATTTTGTTTGTTATCATTATTCTCGTGATAGGTGAATTTCCTACCTTTCATTCCAAATTCCCTCAACCCATTATCAAAAATAAAATTATTAAAATTTGAAGCACAATTTTTATTAAACTTAGAATTCCTCATTTCTTCCACATACCGGACCGCATTAAAATCACCCAAGATCACCCACCAACCGAAACATTTCCCATAATCTCCCCTATGTTATCCCACAAAGCTTTCTTTTGTGGGACCTTTTGAGGAGCATAACATTAATGATATTTAGATTTTTATTGCTCCCCCTCAAAACCCCCATCGTTAAAAGAAAATTAGGATGTTTAATAGAATTGTGTACCTTGAAAATATTAGGATCCCATATACTCGCCACTCATCCAGATCTTCTAATTGCAGGCACATGATCCATCTCAAATTTCCCTGTTCCCCAGAATTTCTCGAATTCGATACCTGAAATGTGATTAAACTGAATTTCTTGAATAGGCATGAAATCAACCCCATTCTCTCTTTTAAGGTTTTTAACCCAACCCGCTTTATTTCTACCCCTCCCCTAACCCTCTAATGTTCAGCGAAATAAAAATCATTCAAAAACATTTTGAAATCCTTCTTCCCTTAGCTTCTCTGATCATATGTTCGAGTTGTTGTAGATCCACACCCACAACATCTCCCAAGTTGGTCGTAAAGACTGTCTCTAAGTTCAAGATGTCGTTATCTTCATTGTTATTAGCATTTAAATTTTCTAACAAATTGTTGATTCTTTTCCCCTCCACGAATTTCTCTCTATTATCACTAAACCTTTTCTGCCCTCCCTTAGTATTTCCTTCGTCCCCCAAAAAATTATCTCCTGCCTCTGCTTGATCTTCGAATGATACGCTGTCCTCCTGTATTCCAATTGTTTCATTAAGGTCAAAATGATCATTTTGTCTCGATCTCTTCCTCGGTCTAGTACTTCCATTGGTTTCCGCCGTTAACGACGACCTATTTCTGGGCTTTCTAATAATCTTATATCTTTTAGTAAGCCCACCAGAATTTAAATTAACTTTGAAGCCCACATTAACAAGCCCATTAAATAGGCCCTCAACCCTAGAAGGGAATTCTTTCTCCGTTACAGATGTGAAAGTATTATTTAGCATATTCACTTTATCGAAACCTTCATCCACATCGTAGCCATCACTTTTATCTTTCCTACCCGAGCTACCTTTCTCCATATGAGAAATATAAAAAAATATTGGGAAAGTTGAAGATAATAAATGCTCCTGACATGAGTGTACATTCACTTTATTATTACCCTCACCCACTTTTTCCACTTGAAAATTTCACGTGACCAATGCAGATTCGCTGTGTTCCTCAAATTCTGTTGACCATTAGCTTCCTTATATCCGTTGGTTGTAATCGTTTTCCTAGAATCATCAAAAACTCCCACCGGTTCATCTTCACCCATGCTTCCTCCGTCGTCCGGCGAAGCTCTATCTCTGGCGCTGCCGCCGTGTTTCGTTGTCGACGAACCTTCACACTCATGTTCCCTCGTTCTCAATTTCGCCTTCGTTTCGATGAAAACAGCCTCCCTTCTTTCCTTCGGAGATGTCGGGATGTCTGCGGCTTGGTCCCTAGCTCCTTCCTTCGCCGGTAAACCTTCGCTACCACAACCTTCCTCGACCGACACCGGAATACCATCCACCGATCCTGGTATCAAAAGATACAAGAAAAACAAATTGCATCGAAAAAGTGTTATATTTAAACCGGCTTGGTTTTAAAATATAATTTATATCTAAACAAAGTAAAAATAAGACCGTCACAATAGTATATTTAAAATTATGTGAAACGTTACATCTTAATAGTTATATTTAAAACTAAATCATCATCATCATCATCATACTCAGTTAATCCCACCAATAGCAAAGCAAAGGTAGGGTCTGAGGAGGGTAAGATGTAGACAGCCTTACCTCTACCCCGTAGGAATAGAGAGGCTGCTTCCAGTGAGACCCCCGGCTCGATAGTAGTTTTGCATCAAGCCTTGGACATAAGGCACATAACACTCAGCACTCGGGACAAAGACCGATTAGTGAATGTACCCTTTTGTCTCTCAGCTATCAACGCCACCACATGATGCAAAATTAACCGTCCTCAGCTTTTAACGTTATTTTCACGAAGTTAGTAAAATAACGTTAAAATTCGTGCACTTTCACTTTTGCCCCCCGATGGCCCACACATATATACATTATATTTAAAACTAAATACAAATACAAAACTAACAAAGAATTGATTTGTTAAAAAAACAAACTATGCTTGGTACATAGCACGCCCCATCGGGTTGGGTACTCTTCACCAAGTTGCAAATAGCGTCTGATTGCTACAAAGTTGTGGCAGTATATAAAATGTTTTCTTTTTCCAATAATAGAATACAGTACAAAGTCAAGAACTATACAAACTGTTCATTTCTTTTTCTAAATCAACTTAAAAAACAGTTGGATTAGTCCCACGCGCATTACTAGTTACTACGGCTAGGAACTCAATCAATTTTAATGTAATCACTTTATTAAACGTAAATACTATAATCATGACGAGTAAAGAAAAAAAAAAGAAATAGCCTGTATACTGTTTTGAAAAGAAGTAATCATTGTTATAACTAATATATATTTAAAAATCTAAACGGCTTAGGACCAAAGTTTTTGTTCGAACAAATCAGAACTAGGGGCAGTGATCCGAAATAACCCTCGGTAACGCCCTCAAACATGCCTCAGGCCATTCAGAAAAAAATTCCTGACAGACGAGAACTCTATCTATCTATCTATCTTGCATTGTTTGTTATAATTATCCTTATGATAGGTGAATTTCTTACCTTTCATTTCAAATTCCCTCAGCCCATTATCAAAAATAAAATTATTAAAACTTTAAGTACAATTTTTATTAAACTTAGAATTCCCCTTTTCTTCCACAGTCCGGACCGCATTAAAATCACCCAAGATTGTGACAACCCGAGATTTCAAGGCCTTTCCGTTTGCTTATCATTGATCTCGCAATCCTGTTTTGTAGTTCGCCTCCCGTTGTATCATTTTATTAACTTTGAATGATTAAGAGTTTATGTTTAGTGAATTATGTTAGTGATTATTGTTTAAAGCTTAAGATAAATGCTTAATTGAAATTTAGCGTGACAAATAATCTGAACATTAACCTTAGACGAAACCTGGGGATCTTTCGTCATCATGAGGCCGATGAAACATGAGTTTCGTCGGTGGGCTAGTGTTTCGTCGCAAGGGGCTTGGGCCCAGAACCGGTTGTGGCCCAATGGCCTAATTGATCTATTTAAACAAGCATGAGGGTTACGGAACACCACTTTAGCAAACCCTAATCTATATCTGGGAGTTCGACGACAGTTTGAAGCTTTTGTGTGTATCGTTATATTTCTTTTGCTCTAATCAACCTTCGTGATCAACACTTCTCGGTTAGTTCTTGTTATTACAAACCATATTTGATTTCTTGTGTAGTTGATCTTGTTCTATTCAAAGTTTAATGGTATGAATGTTCTTGCAATAACACACTGATCGGATTCAATAGTAGGGATATATTTAGGGTTGGTTGTTAATATAAGACTCGATAGATTGATACTGTATTTGAAGAAATAGGAACATGTATGATTGCTAGATGATCTGTGCATGTCTATATTCATTGTTCATATTCATGGTACATGTTCATGGTTTAAGGTATTAGTTGATCTGAATAGAGGAAACCGTCAAACTGATTAGCATCACGCGAGTTAGTAACCATCTGTTAGGGTTAGCGACGAAACCTGTATACTTTCGTTGCATGTCACTTGACGAAACATGCAAACTTTCGTCACTAGATAACTCGACGAAACTTGTACACTTTCGTCGCATAGCAACTTGACGAAACATGTAATGTTTTGTCATAAAGGATGTTTCGCCGGGGAGGTTTCGCATGAACAGTGGGTTACGATGTTTACATAAATTGCAAGTATAATAATGAATGACTGTATTAATAAAACCATGGCATCTACTGATTAACGATTTTTAATCATAATCAAGTGACATGATTTGGGTCTTACACCTAGTACACTGAACTGTTAAGCATGAATACGGAACATACACGTGAACTGTGGATTGAATGAGTTAGTAACTACTATGTGCCATTCGGGAATCACTGTGTGTAATGCCTACTGTCATTTGTATGTAAACTTGTGAATGCAAACTGATTATACGTACATGAATACCGTAGGCTTTGACTGAATTATTTGTGAACAAGTAATTATCATACCGAGCAAATCAAGGTGAGTTCACTGCTCTTTTCCAAGCATGCGTCCCGGGGAGGGACATCTGGTAAACGTTCCGGGGAGGAATGCTGGGTTATTGGGATGTTTGTTAATACTCGCATATCTACGACCTAAGTCCCATTTACCAATCGTTTCCGGGGAGGCAACATGATATTCTTGTTATGGACTTGCTATCTGGGAGTGCTGGAGTGGTCATGGATCGAGACTCTTGGATACTTGTTACATTGGTTTTGAACATTTAATTTGAAACAACTGTTTAGTTTAACGATTACTATTTGCTTCCGCTGAACATTTACTTTGGTTTAACTTATGACTTGGTTTAATTATTTTGAATGAATTGAACATGTTATTTAATTATTACTTATTGGTTCAATGTGATTGGTGGCTTGGATCCTGGTACGTCACACGTCCCGCGGTGTTTCCGCATGTGGTATTTTGGGGGTGTGACAGTTTGGTATTAGAGCCACTGGTTATAATGAACTAGGTTTTAAAACATTTTAATAAAACCAGACTATAACCGAACAACTTCAAAAATCGATCATGACAGTCAGCTCCAGATTGCAAGGTTCGTTTTCTGTTTACTTTATGCATTACTTGTTTAGTTGTCACACACTCACAGCTTGCATGAAACGATATATTAGATACTATGGTGATTTGATAGTGTGACACTACTTTTCGACTCTTGTGATTCGTAATCTTGTAATACCCTCTGTTTTGCTACTTGAATGCGGGGGAAACTTTTAGCGCAAGTTAAGAGGCATTGAGATAAGCATACAAATTTGCCTTATTAAGGAGTTGATACGAGAAGAGTACTGTCCTCGGGATGAGATTCAGAAGCTCGAGACCGAGTTCTATGATTTGAAGATGGAAGGATCCGAGATCGAGGCTTACACGAAACGATCTCATGAACTAGCAATTTTGTGCCCTAACCTGTCTCGACCCCCACATCGATGAATTGAGTTGTATCTCAAGGGCCTAGCACCAGCTGTAAAGGGGTATGTCACTGCTGCTAACCATAACAATCTGCCCCAGATCATCCGTTTGGCACACAAGATTACTGACCAAGAGGTCGAGCGTGGCTCATTGTCGCCTCGTAAATCTGCTACTACCTCTACTGCTACAGCTACCACACCTGCTGGTGATAATAAGCGCAAGTGGAACGATACTGATAAAGCAACCAGTGCGAGTCAATCTCAGAAAAGGCCTGACAACAGCAACAATCGCAGTTTCAGTCAGTCGTCCTCCGTTAACCAAGGCCAGGGCATCAACCAGAATCAAGGCTCCTACGCTGGTAAGAAGCCAAAGTGCAACAAGTGTGGTTATCATCATCATTGACAGTGTGTCCGTGTTTGCCGTAGATGCGACAAGTTGGGTCATGAGGCAAAAGACTGTAGAGCCCAATACCCAAAGCAACAGAATCAGCAGCAACAACATCAGCAAAGGCAACAACCCCATCAAAACCAGGGCTTTAAGAAGGGGTGTTTCCAGTGTGGGGATGAGGGCCACATCAAGCGGGATTGCCCTCAGCTGAATCAGAATGCCAACGACAACAACCGCCAGAACAACAACAATAATGCTGGGAACAACAACAATGGTAACAATGGGGGAAATGGTGCTTGTGGAAGGGTATTTACGATCGGTGCTAGTGATGCTAGGAACGACGGCAATGTCGTGACTTGTACGTTTTCTGTGAACAATCTTATTGCTTCTGTGTTATTTGATTCCGGTGCATATTTGGAGTTATGTGTCCCTAGAGTTTAGTCAGCAATTAGGGTTAACTCCAACACCTTTAGAAGTTAAGCATGTAGTAGAATTAGCCGATGGGAAAATGATAGAAGCTTTGCATGTCCTATTTGGGTGTAAACTAGATCTTGTGGGTCAAGTGTTTGATATTGATCTCCTTCTTGTTACCCTCGGTAGTTTTGATGTAGTGGTTGGTATGGATTGGCTGTCTAAACACCAAGCTGAGATTTTATGTAAGGAGAAGATTGTACGTATTCCTCTCCCTAGTGGAGAGTCATTATCGGTTCAAGAGCATCGTAGTGGGACGATGGTTGGTATTATCTCGGCCATGCAAGTGCAGAAATGTCTACGAAAGGGGTATCCTGCTATTCTAGCACTTGTTACTGATACTCCGTTAGGAGAAATAAAGATCGAGGTTCTGCCAATTGTACGCGAATTTGCCGATGTGTTTCCTGAGGAACTTCCTGGTTTACCTCCTCACCATCAAGTAGAATTTCAGATTGATCTTGCACCAGGAGCAACCCCGATAGCTCGTGCTCCTTACCATTTAGCACCTGGAGAATTGCAAGAGTTGTCTAATCAAATGCAAGAGTTACTGGATAGGGGCTTTATTCGACCCAATTCTTCGCCTTGGGGATCCCCAGTTCAGTTCGTAAAGAAGAAAGACGGGTCCTTTCGCATGTGTATTGATTATCAGGAACTCAACAAAGTGACTATCAAGAACCGTTATCCGTTGCCACGCATCGACGACTTGTTTGACCAGTTGCAAGGGTCAAGTTTTTATTCGAAGATCGACTTAAGATCGGGATATCATCAGGTGAGAGTCCGAGAGGAGGATGTTCCAAAAACAGCTTTTCGAACGCGTTATGGGCACTATGAGTTTTTAGTTATGCCGTTTGGATTGACGAATGCGCCAACGGTCTTCATGGATCTCATGAACCGTGTATGCAAACCGTATCTCGACGATTTCGTTATAGTATTCATCGACGACATTTTGATCTACTCGAAGAATAAGGAAGATCATGAGCGGCACCTGCGTCTTATTTTGGAACTCCTGAGGAAGGAGCAACTCTATGCAAAGTTTTCTAAGTGTGACTTCTGGATTCTGGAGGTACACTTTCTTGGACACATTGTTAATGAATTGGGGATACACGTGGATCCTGCAAAGGTTGATGCTGTTAGAAATTGGGCGGCACCAAAGAATCCTTCAGAGGTGCGACAATTTCTTGGTCTCGCTGGGTATTATCGAAGATTTATTAAAGAATTTTCGAAGATCGTGCAACCCCTCACCTCGTTAACACAGAAGGGCGTAGTATACTCGTGGGGAACAAAACAAGAAGAGGCTTCCCAACTATTGAAATAGAAACTCTGCAGTGCGCCAATTTTGTCTCTACTTGAAGGTACATAAGATTTTGTGGTATATTGTGATGCTTCTATTCAGGGTCTTGGATGCGTGTTGATGCAACGCAACAATGTGATAGCTTATGCTTCTCGACAGTTGAAGGTTCACGAGAAGAATTATACCACGCACGACTTAGAGTTGGGAGCCGTGGTGTTTGCACTCAAAATCTGGAGGCATTACCTGTACGGTACTAAATGCACTATTTATACCGACCACATGAGTCTTCAGCATATTTTTGACCAGAAGGATTTGAACATGCGACAGCGTCGTTGGGTGGAACTCTTAAATGACTACGACTGTGAAATCAAGTATCACCCGGGTAAGGCCAACGTTGTAGCTGACGCTCTCAGTCGAAAGGAATCGAAACCCAAACGTGTTCGCGCTTTGCAGCTCACCATTCATTCTAACCTACCCGACCAGATCCATTTTGCATAAGCTGAGGCATTGAAGGAAGAAAACTATGAAGCTGAGTATTTACGGGGTATGGAGAAACGACTCGAGAAGAGATCAGATGGCATTTACTACTTTATGGAGCGGATATAGATTCCGTTGTTTGGTAACCTTAGAGAACTTGTGATGGATGAAGTGCACAAGTCTCGATACTCTGTTCACCCATGTTCGGATAAGATGTATCAGGACCTCAGAGTCATGTATTGGTGGCCAAAGATGAAAGCTCACATCGCAACGTATGTTAGAAAATGTTTGACGTGTTCAAAAGTTAAAGTGGAATACCAGAAACCGTCTGGATTGCTGCAACAACCAGAAATACTCATGTGGAAATGGGAGCAGATAGCAATGGATTTCATCACTGGCTTGCCTAAAACACAAAATGGGAATGACACCATTTGGTTGATCGTGGATCATCTCACGAAATCAGCACACTTTCTGGCAGTCAAGGAAACAGATAAGTTCTCACAACTAGCTGCTGTCTACCTAAAGGAAGTGGTTTCTAGGCACGGGGTACCGACATCTATCATTTCTGACCATGACCCGCATTTCATTTCAGATTTATGGCAGTCGATGCACAAATCATTCGGCTCGCGTCTCGATATGAGCACTACTTATCACCCGCAGACGGATGGTTAAAGTGAGCAAACCATCCAGACACTCGAAGACATGCTGCGGGCGTGCGTGATTGATTTTGGCAAGGGTTGGGAGAAACACCTGCCTTTGATAGAGTTTTCTTAGAACAATAGCTACCATACCAGTATTCAGGCAGCCCCATTCGAAGCATTGTACGGACGAAAGTGTCGTTCACCTCTCTGTTGGGCTGAGGTGGGTAACAGTCAGGTCACAGGCCCTGAACTTGTGTTGGAAACTTCAGAAAAGATTGTTCAGATCAGGAATTGAATGGCAGCGGTGTACGACCGTCAGAAAAGCTACGCTAATAAGCGTAGGAAACCTCTGGAATTCTAAGTCAATGATCATGTCATGTTGAAGGTCTCACCCTGGAAGGGTGTGGTGAGTTTTGGAAAACGCGACAAACTAAACCCTCGTTATGTAGGGCCATTCAAAATTCTGGAACGGATTGATAAAGTGGCCTACAAGCTAGAGTTACCTGCTGAGTTGGGTAACGTTCATGACATCTTCCACGTGTCACAGTTGAAGAAGTGTTTGTTTGATGAAACGCTAGTGGTACCGTTTCAAGAGTTAAAAATCGATAACAAGTTACAGTTTGTCGAGGAACCAATTGAAATTATGGACCAGGAGGTCAAGGTTCGTAAGCATAGCCATATTCCGATCGTGAGAGTTCGTTGGAACTCAAGACGTGGACCAGAGTTCACGTGGGAACGCGAGGATCAGATGAAGCTCAAGTACCCACATTTATTTCCAGAGGACAAGTCCAAGCCTGGTAAGTCTAAATCTAATGCAACTAGTGAATTTCGGGATGAAATTCCCATTCAAGTTGGGGATGATGTGGTACCCGCGGAAAATCCACAGTCATCCAGAGTTAACGTCTTGCTGTTTTGGATTGCTTATCAAATTTCGGGATGAAATTTCTTTCAAGTTGGGGATGATGTGACAACCCGAGATTTCAAGGCCTTTCCATTTGCTTATCATTGATCTCGCAATCGTGTTTTGTAGTTCGCCTCCCATTGTATCATTTTATTAACAATGAATGATTAAGTGTATATGTTTAGTGAATTATGTTAGTGATTATTGTTTAAAGCTTAAGATAAATGCTTAATGGAAATTTAGCATGACAAATAACCTGAACATTAACCGTAGACGAAACCTAGGGATCTTTCATCATCATGAGGCCGACGAAACATGAGTTTCGTCGGTTGGCTAGTGTTTCGTTGCAAGGGGCTTGGGCCCAGAACCGGTTGTGGCCCAATGGCCTAATTGATCTATTTAAACAGGCATGAAGGTTACGGAACACCACTTTAGCATACCCTAATCTATCTCTGGGAGTTCGACGGCAGTTTGAAGCTTTTGTGTGTATCGTTATCTTTCTTTCGCTCTAATCAACCTTCGTTATCAACACTTCTCGGTTAGTTCTTGTTATTACAAACCAGATTTGATTTCTTGTGTAGTTGATCTTGTTCTATTCAAGGTTTGATGGTATGAATGTTCTTGCAATAACACACTGATCGGATTCAACAGTAGGGATATATTTAGGGTTGGTTGTTAATATAAGACTCGATAGATTGATACTGTATATGAAGAAATAGGAACATGTATGATTGCTAGATGATCTGTGCATGTCTATATTCATTGTGTGGATTGTTAAATGTGTATGATTAGTTTAATGATTGTTCATATTCATGGTACATGTTCATGGTTTAAGGTATTAGTTGATCTGAATAGAGGAAACCGTCAAACTGATTAGCATCACACGAGTTAGTAACCATCTGTTAGGGTTAGCGACGAAACCTGTATACTTTCGTCGCATGTCACTTGACGAAACATGCAAACTTTCATCACTAGATAACTCGACGAAACTTGTACACTTTCGTCGCATGGAAACTTGACGAAACATGTAATGTTTCGCCGGGGAGGTTTCGCATGAACAGTGGGTTACGATGTTTACATAAATTGCAAGTATAATAGTGAATGACTGTATTAATAAAACCATGGCATCTACTGATTAACGATGTTTAATCATAATCAAGTGACATGATTTGGGTCTTACACCTAGTACACCGAACTGTTAAGCATGAATACGGAACATACACGTGAACTGTGGATTGAATGAGTTATGTAACTACTATGTGCCATTCGGGAATCACTGTGTGTAATGCCTACTGTCATTTGTATGTAAACTTGTGTATGCAAACTGATTATACGTACATGAATACCTTAGGCTTTGACCGAATTATTTGTGAACAAGTAATTATCATACCGAGTAAATCAAGGTAAGTTCACTGCTCTTTTCCAAGCATGCGTCCCGGGGAGGGACATCTAGTAATCGTTCCGGGGAGGAATGCTAGGTTATTGGGATGTTTGTTAATACTCGCATATCTATCACCTAAGTCCCATCTACCGATCGTTGCCGGGGAGGCAACGTGATATTCTTGTTATGGACTTGCTATCTGGGAGTGCTGGAGTGGTCATGGATCGAGACTCTTGGATACTTGTTACATTGGTTTTGAACATTTAATTTGAAACAGCTGTTTAGTTTAACTATTACTGTTTTCTTCCGCTGAACATTTACTTTTGTTTAACTTATGACTTGGTTTAATTATTTTGAATGAATTGAACATGTTATTTAATTATTACTTATTCGTTCAATGTGATTGGTGGCTTGGATCCTGGTACATCACACGTCCCTCGGTGTTTCCGCATGTGGTATTTTGGGGGTGTGACAGTTTGTTATCAGAGCCACTGGTTATAGTGAATTAGGTTTTAGAACGTTTTTATAAAACCAGACTATAACCGAACAACTTCGATAATCGATCGTGACACTCAGCTCCAGATTGCAAGGTTCGTTTTCTGTTTACTTTGTGCATTACTTGTTTAGTTGTCACACACTCACAGCTTGCATGAAACGATATATTAGATACTATGGTGAATTTGATAGTGTGACACTACTTTTCGACTCTTGTGATTCGTAATCTTGTAATACCCTCTGTTTTGCTACTTGAATGCGGGGGAAACTTTTAGCGCAAGTTAAGAGGCATTGAGATAAGCATACAAATTTGCCTTATTATCATGGGTGCACACATAATGATAACGTGAGGTGCATGTAAGTCCCAGTGAGGCTTAACGAGTGTGAGAAGGGTTCTGCCCTATTGTGTGTAAACTTGGTAGTTTGTAGATGTCAACGTGATATTTAACTCCTGCCTTATCTCGATCTTTAAATTTGTTCCCTCTCCTTATATAGAATCATGAGTGGACAAGGTCATGGACGTGGTCACATCGTGATGACCCAAGCTGAGCTGACAAACTTAATCAACACCCGTGTGGCTGAAGCCTTAGCAGCCTATCAAGCTGGTACGATATGTGAGACTTGACATTGTGAATGGCCAAGATGCATTTATGCCAAAGAGTACAACTTTTACTTTTCCACCTCCACCACCACTTCCATAGGAGTGCCAAGTTCGCGACCCAAAGACACCTAAACCAAGACCACCATATTTCTTAGGCTTCGTAACGTTACGTAAGCCACCCAGTTGATTTTATCCTTGTCATCCACTCCACCCCATAAAAAAATTCTTCTAATCCTTTCCAAGGCCACAATGACTTTAATAGGAGCTTTAAACGCGGAGAGAAAAAAACACGGGAAGTGATCTGAGCACAGTCTTAACAATAGTGAGCCTACCACCCAACGAAAGACTGGAGGCTTTCCACCCGTTCAACCTTCATTTTAGCCTTTCGATTATGGGGTTCCAGTTTTTAGAAAGTGCCATGTTAGCACCTACATGTAAGCCCAAGAATGAGAACGGGAGCGCAGACTCTTCACATTTTAAAATGGAAGCCAGATTTTTTACTTCTGAATCTGCCACACAAATGCCAAAAACTTTACTTTTGGTAAAGTTAACCTTGAGACCCGAAGCCAGATGAAAGCACCTGAGAATCCTCGCAAGATTAAGCAAATTGGATTCGTTCCATTCGCCAACGAACATAGCGTCATCTGCGTACAAGACGTGCGAAATGATGGGCCCATGATTAGGAATGTGAACACCTTTGAAAATGCTTGCAGCCGTGATATTTTTCAAAATGAGATTGAGACTTTCCATAACCATTATGAAAAGATAAGACGCAAGCGGATCCCTTTGCTTCACCCCACGCTTGAAGGTAAACTCATTTGTAGGAGAACCATTGACAAGAATGGATGCTCTTCCCGATTTGAGACAACTAAACACCTGTAACAACCCGACTTTTCAGATCATTACTTGTCACTGTTATTTCATCCGTAAACGTTTGTACTCTCGAGATTTGATTAACTATATGGGTTAAACTATATTTTCAACGCATTTTTAAACGCATATTACTGATCTTATTCAATCGCAGTCATCACATTTAAATGCTACTTATAACGCTTACTACTTAAACACATTTTATCGCATTTTACAATGCTTATCACTTAAATGCTAACACAACGCAAACTCAACGCAAACTCGAAACACGGATTATTTTACATTATGTGTGTGATTACTTGTTTTGAATGTTATGTGGTTATCAATGCAATGCTTATACCCTCAAACGCTCACTCACAACTCAATTAAACGCAACACAACGCTTAACAAACGAACCAAAGATGGAAAGCTAACAAACGCAAACCCGGCTGTCCGAATGGCCATCCGCGCGGATGGCCATCAGTTCGGATGACCATTCGTCCGGGTGGAGCCATCCGAACACTGCCACTTGCACACCACCTCAAATCTCACCCTTCCCCTATAAATACCAGCCGTACATCCTCATTTCAACACTTTTACACTCCCATCCACTCCCCAAGTCTCAGTCGCGATTCAAGTCCATTTTGTAAGCTTTTCTCCCAAATCTTCGTTAATCTTCACCTCTATTCACTTCTACTCCATCCTCTAAATCAAAATCATACACACATACACTAACTTTTTCTCGGAATCACTGATTTTGGACCGTCAAAGGTGGTTTCCACTCGTTTTGCTTAGGCAACCTATTGTGGAACATCATTCAATAGAGATTAGCCCAAGATCTAAAGGATTTCCACACTTTTCAACTTAGTTATGAAGGATTTCAACACGTTTTCAACTTATTTTGAACTCGTCTTCGGTTTTTACACAATATTGATGGAAATTGGACTCAATCAGGCTCTCGACTCGTTCCTTAGTCGAAAGCTGGCTTGAAAACTGATTTCCACCGAAGAGATGGACCGATTAACGGGTCAAACATGAATCTTCATCAAGAACAGCGCGTTTGTCCGAATGGGCTGGGCCCATCCGGCCGAATGAACTGGATTTGGTATTTCCCGTTGTTTGACACGTCGTCACGCCGTCTCCGTTAACTTAAAACTTTTACTTAGAAAATTTTACAAAACTTCAACCACAGATCATCCGCCCGAATGGCCACCCGTCCGGATGACCTGACCCTGAAAAATTCCATTGTTTAAATGCTTTCAACTAAACTTCGAATTTTAACGGTTCACAAACAACCACAGCCTATCCTAATGGCCATCCGCCCGGATGACCATCCGTCAGGATGGAACCATCCGTTCGGATAGACTGTGAACACTTAACCCGTTCGACATATTGTTTACAATCTTTCAGCCCTGAGGAAGACTTATGCTTTTGTTTCCATGCACAGGCTGACCGACGTGCTCCCTTCAATCCAATCCAGATTGTGTTTACTTGCTAAACACATACCGTGAGTATACTCGAACCCATTTTCGTTTAACGCACTTTTGGGTGTTACATACGTTCTATATCAAAACACAACACACAACGCAAACACTTTATAAATGCTAACTTCTCCCGCATGCTATACGTGATTTGTTGAATGCTTGTTACTATGCTTATATAGTGTTACACTAGACCGCCTCTAGCAACGATGGTACTATAGTTTGGACTCAGCACCTGTGTGACAGGGGTTGCTAGGGATCACATTACTTTACTTCACGTGTTCGCTTCGGTGAACATGTGTCGCGCATACTCTACAACGCAGTCTCGTGGTTAGGTTGTATCATTGTTGATAGTTACATGCTTCGCCCGTTATGTGTTACATGCTGGTTATGCGTAAACGCTTTTTATACTATTATTATGCAAACTTGTGTACTCACCCTTACTTTATGTATTGACTTTTATTTTAACGTATGTGACAGATTGATGGGATGTTGTGCTGCAAACAAGTTAGGAGTCTAGAAACCCACTAAATAAAATCTGAGTTGTCGGAATGGGACTTGTTTTTGAGACTGAATATTTGTAATGAATGTTATGCTTATTTGTTTAATAGTATGGAATATTGAACCTTAAAAATATTGTCATTAATAGTTGTTATGGATTCTCATGAATAATCTGTTTTGCTCAGTGCCACGCCCCGATGATTCCGCCATTAGTTGGGGTGTGACAACACCCACATCCTCCATTTGTCACAAAAGCCCATGTGCTCTAGGATGGAATCCAAGTAGGACCAGTTAACCGAATCAAAAGCTTTTTCAAGATCTACTTTGAAGAGCATGCATTTCACCTTCTGTTTTTTAGCCCACGCAATAAGCTCATTAATTATGAGATGCCCATCAAGAATGTTCCTACCTTCAATGTAAGCGGATTGCTCAATGCCAGCAAGCTTGTGAATCACTTTCTTCAATCTTTTAGCAAGAACTAAGAAGCTTGGAAATAAGCTTGGACATACATCCAATGAGATTAATAGGTCTAAAATCTTTTAGAGAATTCGGATCCTTAACTCTAGGGATTAAGGATATGAAGGAGGAGTTGCATCCATGGGGAAGAAGAACATGAACTTCAAAATCCTTTACAAAGGCAATGAAATCATCCTTCACAATATCCCAGAAGGTCTTGAGAAATTTAAAGGTAAAGCCGTCGGGCCCTAGAGCCTTGTCACCACCACAGTCCCAAATAGCCCCTTTAATTTCCTCTGGGCTAAACAACATCTCCATCCATTAATTTTCTTCCGAAGACAAATATGAAAAAGCAATATCATTTATGATGGGTCTGATAACAGAGGATTCAGAGAACTTGTTTCCAAAAAAAAAATAAAAAATCAAAGACCTCCTGCTTGATAACATTCGGCTCAATAACCCATTGACCATTAATAGACAAGCCGTTGATTCTCGATCTAACAATGTTGCCATAACTAGACCATGAAAAAATTGTTTTTTCGTCCCCATCCACATCCCATTTCACCCTCGTTTTTTGTTTCAAATCCAACCTTTTCAAGTGATCAATCTCAAGCAATTTAATCTTGGCGTTAGTTCTGTTCATCAAGTCAGTGCCTGAAGCATGACCCAACTCAGCCCTGATTTCAGCCTCTTCAATAATCTGCAACAGAGAAGATCTATCCAATTTCTCAGCACTGTCCCGCTCACTTCTCCATTTTTTAATATTGATTTTAAGGACCTTAAGTTTCCTCGTAAGCGACAATTCTTTGGACTCTAATAAGGCCATTGAGTTCCAAGATAGCTCAACCATAGAAGAGAGGTCCAGGTTGCACAACCAAGAATTAAAAAAATCTAAAAGGAATGGGACCAAACCTTTATCCTTGCCGATGATAAGGATCGGAGAATGGTCAGAAAGATGTCTCGGAAGAGCAGTAACTGAAGCACAAGGCAAATAATTTAGAAAGTTCATGCAGACCAAAACCCAGCCTAATTTGCTCATCCTTTTACCGTCTTCGCTCATCCACGTGAAACACCTACCGCCCATGTTATACTCGAGCAGACCAGCTTTATCAATAAAGCTTGTAGAATCGTTTTCGGCCCTGATTGAGTCGATCAGAAGAATTCCTATCCAAAACAAGAGGCGGAAACTAATGCTTTGGTGCGATTTCAGCTAGATTCACTTTAAACTGTTGTTGTATTGATCTTGATAACGGTTACAAGCCCTGACAACACTTCGGCAGCACTTCGTGGCTTACCGGAAGAGAACACCTATCACTCTGCTACTGGTTTTGCTTATACATCCCCTATATATAGATGAGCAGGTTTCGCTTATACGTACATGACCATAAAAGCGAAACCACACTCTTGACAAATAAGCGAAACCCCTATGACATAAAAGCGAAACCAAGACTTTGACACATAAGTGAAACCTATTATATCATATGTTTCTTGGATTTCGTGCCATGTCTAATCTAAACTCTACTAGACTCGATATAAGACGTAGTGCACCAACAAACTCCCCCTCGGATGTTGACGGAGTCTTCAGTGTCGAGTCTTTGATTATCAACCTACAGTCTTTATCAGTCTTCGATCTTTCTCTGAAGTATTTGTCATTGCAAGAATCTTCATTCTCTATCTTCATCATCAACAAACTCCTCTCTCTTGGATGTTGACACAGTGTCTTCAGACTCCCCCTCTCAATCTGCTGGGATCGTAGTCTGGAATTCACAAGATCATAACCTGGCTTTCATCCTGCTCTGGATCGAAACCTGGCCAACCTGCAAAATCTCTACCCAACACATAAGTTTCTTTTTAAAGATTAAATCTTTTAACAATTTAGAAACTATGTCAGATAATCTATGAAAAGATTTGTTCTTTGAAAACCACTTGTAGACACAACACATTTTCACACTCTCTCCCAAACCTGTTCTTCATATTTAGCACTTGGAATTTCAAAAATCAGCTTCTCAACATCAGTCGTCGAAAATCTTTTTGAATTTTCAAAAATTTATGCTAAAACACACTAAAATCTTTTTGAATTTTCAGAAAGAAAATCACTAACACCACTAGAAGAATCAAGAAAATGCAGAAATGAAATATTTACACACAATATTTTTGTGAGTTCGTGCAAGAGGATCATATCAGTTTCTAAGACATATCACCAACACCGTTAAGCTTGATTACATTTTCAGTTCTAAACGATTCACTTAGATTGTAAGTATGTTTGTCTA
Source organism: Helianthus tuberosus (assembly GCA_030545235.1). Classification (NCBI taxonomy): domain Eukaryota; kingdom Viridiplantae; phylum Streptophyta; class Magnoliopsida; order Asterales; family Asteraceae; genus Helianthus; species Helianthus tuberosus. The sequence goes on along the minus strand of JARYGA010001713.1, from coordinate 4,869 downwards.
CTTAAATTTTCACACAAAGTTCAACTGCTTCGAGATACGAAATTAATGTTTTAAGAACTTAAACTCAATCGCGTGTCCCACCTCAGAATATACTCCCGTATCCAGATCCCAATATTCAGTCTTACAGGTAATTATGACACAAATGATATCTGTAGGGGTTAATAAATTATGAAGAATCATGAGAGCTCAGGTCAGAACTACCGTTCAGCAGAGAGATCATGACTCAACTTTTGGGTATGTCCCCTTTAGAGGATCTTTTTACAACAGCATTGCTAAGCAATTTTATTGTCTTATCATTTATGCTGAGGGTGATGCTATGTTTCAAGCATTGTAGAAAGTATTATTCGAGGACTAGGTCAGAACTTCCATTCAGCAGAAGTCCTGGAATAATACCCCAGACATCACTGAGTATAAAGACCTAGTATATCAGAAAAAGGAACCTTTCAAACAAGATTTCGGGGGTTACCCATATATCCGAGAGATGTTTTCCCACGATATAAGTAAGTTTGAAATTTAGATTTATATCTCATCACAATCTACTAAATGTGTAAAAACCTACTGGCACATCATCAGTGAGACCGTTTTCGCTCATATGATCACTTTTCGTCTGATTTCGCTCCAATGGTTCAAGGTTTGATTTCGATCAAAAGGGACTAGGTGATTTCGCTTATAAGACCAAGTTGTGATTTCGCTCGTATGAACAAGTAATTCAGTGATTTCGCTCATTTGATCACCTGGTTTTGCTTATCAATCAGGTGGTTTCGCTCCAGTGAACAGTTCAGTGGTTTCGCTTTAAGTGACACTTAGGTTTCACTCTAGTGAAAATTGAGAGTTTCGCTCCAAGGATCAAAGCTTGTTTCGCTTTTGTGACACTTCATTGTTTTCGCTCATTGAGACATACAAGGTTTCGCTTATAAGGCACTTAGAGGTTTCGCTTTTAAGACACTTTGGAGTTTCGCTCATAAGACACCTTGGTATTCCGTTTTTGTGACACTTGGGATTTCGCTTATTGTGACACCTAGTAGTTTCGCTTATAGTGACAACCAGTGTTTCTCTCCAAAGTCAATTTTCCTAAGCTTGGAAATTTGTGAACTTGTGTACTTTGAACAATGGAAAACGAATTCTATAACGCATTTGCTAGCCCGATCACAATCACCCAAAATGCTTTACTTGAAAACGAAACCGGGACGTCTCAGAAACAGCCTAAACTCATGGATATTGATGATTATAATGGATGGTCCGAACGTTTTGGAAATTGGGTTGAGGCATATCATTTGGATGCGTGGGAACACACTGAGGAACCATATGTTAGACCCACAACAAATAATGTGCAGTTAACAATTCGAGAAATGAGTACGAAAGATAAAAAGAAATATCGAGATGAGAAATTGATGGTGAGTCTGCTTCAGCAAGCAATAAAAGAAGATATCTTGATACTGCTTCAACATGAAGGAACTGCTTACTCAATCTGGACAGAATTGGAAGCAAAATTTGTTGGAAGTGATGATATGCTCAAAAACAAGATGTCTCTCATGAAGAAAGAGTTTGATTTGTTTCGTGGTTTAAAATCTGAAAACACCAAGCAAATAATTGATAGATATTGTAATTTGGTGAGAAATATGACAAAACTTGGTATTAAAAAGGATACTGATGAATTGATTGAAAAACTTGCAGATGCGCTACCTCATGAAACTTGGGGAACTTTTCTGATGATGCTGAGATCCAACAGAAAAGATTATAAAAACATGACACTGGGAGACTTCATCAAACATCTGGAAGCTCAAGAGATGGAGCAGAGGAAGATTGCCAGGATGAAGAACTACGATGGAGAACAGGATATCAGCTTGTATTACAAAGGTGGTGTCAATGAAAAGTCAAATTTTTCTCCAAAAGTTGAAACTGCTTACAGTGTAAAAGATTCTTCAGAAAAGAAATCATCCCAGGGATCAAGTAGCACAAGATTTTCATCATTTGATCCAAACATTTCTCCAACAAAGAATGGAAGAAAATTTCAGTGTAACATTGTATTAAATCTTGAAAGTGATCAAGATTATTCTGAAGAAGTTGCCAAAAATCAAATGTCTTTGTTGGGAATGGTGTTGGAATCCTATAGTAGTTTTGTGGCCGGAAAGATCGGTAATCCAATGCTCACAAAAGAAGATTACGATCAAATCGATGCTGAGGAAATGGAATTGATGGATATTAAATGGTGCATGGCCAGCGTGTTGAGAAGAGCCGAAAAATTTAAACAAATTACAGGCCGAGATGATTTTCATGAGGCTCATGTTTCAACTTTAGGCTTTGATAAATCTAAAGTTACATGTTTTCGTTGCAGGGAAAAGGGGCATTTCAAGAGGGAGTGCAAAAATCGTGAAGCTACTGGAGCCCAGAATCCTTTTAGAAACAACGATTATCACAAAAAGGCAATTTATCATCAAATCACATCACCAGCTTTGCATCAGGCACAAACTGTTCATGGGAGAGATGTGATTGAAGGTTCAAAAAGAGCATGTCTAGTCAATCCGGGCAAATATGATAATTTTAGCTGGGAGAAGTATCTTCCAACAAACAGCAAAGTGTGTGTGGCAGAACAAGATGATGAAAAACTGGCTGAAGGTTTCTGTTGGGACAATTTTTGCCCAGATCAAGAACTTATGGCCAAAGAGATGTCCAAAAACACTTCAAATGCTAAAGCTTTCATTCTAAATGCTTATGTTTTGAAATGTGCTGAAAAGTGCAGGAAAGTCATGGAAGCTGCTGAAGCAAGAAGGAGAAAGCTTGAAGAAGAGGAAGAAGAGGAAGAGAGATTAAAAGCTGAAGCTAAAGCTGAGAAAAAGAGAAGAGCTGAATTTTTACAATCAAACCGAACAGTCAAAGAGGTTTCTGAATTTGAAGTCAAAGTTGATGCAGAACCTGTCAAAGTTCCTGAAAAGTGCATGAATTGTGATTCTTTAATCAAACAGAACAATGAGTTGCTGCACAACATAAACAGATTGAAAGAATCCTATGATACAATGAACAGAGAAATCAACAAGTATACTGATTCAAACGGTGAACAAGTTGTGGCAATGAATACGCTGAAGATAGCATATCTGAGACAGCTGGATGATGTTAAATTTCACATAAAGAAATGTGTTGATCAAGAGTTGAAGTTAGCAACACAAAAGATAGAAACTGAGAGAGTTAACAAGTTATTAGAAAGTTACTCATGTTCTACTTTTATTGTTGACAGAATTTATCCAGTTGTGGAGAATTTGAAGACGTTTGAAGATGTGAAGACGTCCGAAGAAAAGAAATCTGTGACAAAAGATGAAGATAAAATGAAGATTTCTGGTAAGAAACCAAGTGTGGTTTACAATAGATGTCCGCCTCCGGTCGAAAATGGATTTTTACCTCGAAATCAAAATTTTGAAAGAGTAAAAAAGGCAATAAACTTACAATGGGAGTCTGGGACGTTGGATAACTTGCCAGAAAATATTGATGTTACGTACACGTCGTCTGACACTGATCATGAGTCAAAGTTGATAAAAAGTGTGATCGATCAAGTGTTAGAAAAAGATGACAGTGAGGAGTCAAACATGGAGTCCAAACCCGAGTCAAAGTCTGAGTCTGATGCGTCAAAGTCTACAATCAAAAAGGACAAACGGGTTTATGACAAACAATTTTTGCTATCAAAATCTAATTTGAATGATGAATCGGTCAAAGTAGCATATACTTTGAAAGGTTCTGACAAATTATATTCTGAAGAGAGTTTTCCAATAAGAAGTGTCAGATTTGAAATGATTCAAAAGGTTTTCAAAATCACAGAAATTAATATTTCTGAAATAAAAGATTTAAATCTTAATGGAAAACCTAAACAATACACTTCAAGAGATCAACAAAGAATTAACAAGAAAATGGGTTACAATTGTGGTTACAGTTTCCAAAAGAAATCAAACCATAATTGTAATTTCAAAAAGAAAGGATTAGGTTTTGTACCACCGAAAAATTATAAAAATGAAAAAATGTATAAACCAAAAACTGTGTTTGTTTCAGGGAAAACGACAGAGGTTGAGAAAGAACAATCATTCAGAAAGCAAACAAATCGAGAATTCCTTGCCAAGAAGCAAGAAGAGTTGAAGAAAAATGATGTTCCAAAGAAGATAGAAACCAGAACCTGTTTTCAGTGTAAAACTGTTGGTCATGTTGCTAGGAATTGTCTGAAGACATTCAAACCAAAACAGGAAGTCTCTGGTAAAATGAAAGAGAAAGTTGTGAATAACACTGAACTGAAAACCCTAAAGTTTACAGGCTTTGAAAATTCAACTTTTGAAAAAGGAGAATGTTCGAAAAATGTTTTGAAAAGAAAAGAAGATTTGAAAAATGAAAAATGGGTTGTGAAAGGTTCAGGTAATAATTCTGGTGATGAATCTGATTCCACAAAATCAGAGGAGCCACGGGTTGAGAAAAAGGTTGAAACATCAGTTCCAACTATGAATGATGAAAATTTTCCACCGTTGTGTGCTGAAAATTTTATGAAAAAAGTTGGAAAAGTTGAAATTTCAAATCAATTTTATTCTGATAAGAAGAAATTTGATGTTGATAAGGCTTTCAACGGAACTGTGAAACATATTTTTGGCAAAATGGTCAATGGTAAGGCCAGAAGTGTTAAAGAATTTTATGCTGCCAAAAGAGGGGTTCACAAGTCCGTTAAAAGTAAAGGTGAAGAAGATGTTGTTACACCCAAGGAAGGTCAGGCTTGGGTGGATATATTTTTCAAACAGTAAAAACCTGACTTGCCGGAGATCCCAAGTTGGTAATCGTGGATCATGAATCGGCATCATTCTTTATCATGTTTAATGTGTTTTTGAAAAGCAGGACTTGCCGGAA
>JARYGA010001712.1:0-26949 GCA_030545235.1 Helianthus tuberosus | reverse complement strand
TTCCATTATGCCCAAAACGAGTTTAATCTCAATTTAAGCCCCGTAGGGGTATTTTGGTCATTTTAAAGATTATAAAAGAGATTAAATGAAATTCTGAGATTCGGGTCCGAATAGATCAGTAAAATAATTTATTTTATTAGGTCATATCAGTTGGTAATCGGTCTCATATGACAAAATGGTTTTAAACCCATATTAGGCTTTTAATACGCGTAAAAAGTCGTTTTAAGCGATTTCCGGGTTATACAGGAAATCTGAGTTTTCTGATCAGGTTATAGAGTTCAAAATACTTTATTTATTATATAAAATTAGTAGCAATTGGATTGGTGTCAAAATACTATGTAGAACTCATTTTATAAACAAAAAGGGTATAATCGGTATTTACCGAATCAACGCCATAACCTTAGGTTATGAGCATGTTAAAAATAATTAAAAATATTTAAAAATCCCAAAATATTATATTACATCAGTGGTTAAAAGGTTTGGTGTCAAAAATTGGGTTTAGATAGGTTTTATGCTAATGACGTCGTTTCATTACTAAAAAGCGTTCTAATTACGTCATTGAGCATAACTCCTAATCTAGACCTCCAACTGATGTGAAATTTTAGGGACATGTTTATAAATCAGTAGCAAAGATTATTGTCCTTTCACATATTGAAAATTTTCGTTTTATGGTAAAAAGGGCATTATGGTCAACAATAAGCAATTAACGGAAACATGTAAACGAATCGGGTAATCAATGAATCAACCACAGAGGGTTAAACTAACATTTAGCCTGGTCCTAAGGAAGCTCTAAGGCATTTCCAAATCATACTAAATCGGGTCAGAACTGAAGTCAAAGCAAAAGTCAAAGTTTTGCGACTTTCGGTTCCGAACCGGGTCTAAACAGAAAATTGTCGGATCAAACAAGTTTAGACCAGTTATTATACTTATTACCAAGTTATATGAGTGATAAAATAGGTTACATGCCTTCTACATTGCTAATTACATGTTAATTCGCAAATTATAGTTCTGTTGACTTTTTCTAAACAACTTTGACCCGATATTTGATCTAGTTAGAACGGGAATCAGCGGGTGCCCTTCTAAGGGTTTATTGCCCACATAATTACCAACTTATAACTACCTTCAATTCGACTAATCACTGGGCCATTAATGATTGATCGCTAAGTCAAACGGTAATTACGACGGTTTGACTTTTAAGCTAAAACTAAGTAAAAACTCAATTAAGGAATGTCAAGGGTGCTTACCAAAGTCTAATGCACTATTAGGGATGACTTGGGTCTACTCTTATGCTCCAGGAAGCTCCAAGAAAGCAGATGGAATGAATGATCACAAAGTTGCAACCAAAGGGCCTTTTATAGTGATTTTAATCCATTAAGATCATGACAAATCATGCTATAACTGATCATGGATCAGTAACAAGTGTCCCTAAGTGCCTAGGAATTAATAGGGGTCGCCCATGGAGTGAAAATATCTGTTATAAGTCGGTTACATGGGCTGAACAGCCAACTGATCGATTTTCTGCATCTGTGCATGCCTTACGGACCGTAAGGGTCGACCTTTACGGTCCGTAAGCCTTCTCCAGAGGGCAAAAATTCTTGCCCTTTCAAGCTTCGAACGGGTAACTTAGTGTAATACGATTTTAGGCCGTTATTTTCAGTATGGGGCCTCTTGTTTGGGTCATGAACATTTTATACCACCTTGAAATGATATAAAGTTTCCTTGGATCCTTTTGAAAGTGCCGTAAATGAAGGTTGTCGTGCACATCCTCGTAGGATCCCATTCTTGTGTAATTCGAATCAATCATTGCTAGCGTTTACCGGATTTGAGTGCAAATCAGATGTTTGTAATATACATTAGGGTCTTGGGATTCGTAATGAGGTCGTTCAGAGGTATAAATTAACATGACGACACTTTTAAATCCTGCCATACATCTTTGACTAGATCCGGGTTTATAACACTTTTTGTCTTACATGACACGTGTCGTTATTTTATTGAACACGAATTTTCGAGGTGTTACAATATCATACTGATATCACAACATATTTAAGGCATATTAACTTGTGAAACCTGTATATGACTCATTTGGTTACCCGTTATGCATTTTTCACGTTCGGTACGGTTTGTGTGACTAGTTTGCATAAATTGACCAAAACGGGTCAAACCTTATCATTTTTACTTCAAAATCCAGAATGTGTTTAGTTTACCCATATTATACAAGTCTTCATACTTGTCGGGTCTAAATCACATTCTAATCCGGTCTTCGCTTAATCTTGCGTTTGAACCGTATATCTTTCTTTAAAACTAACCGGTCTAAGTTTAAACTTAAGTAAGACCCGTTAGGAATCTAATAGGTTATTAAAACCTTCATTCCAGATTTAGGAGCCCAGTAAAAGATATTTGCACTTGCTGATTCTATAATGCTGAGATAAATTTGTATATTTTGCTCAGGTAAATACTTTTAACTTATTTTCTCTTATACAGGCTTGGGGTATGGTATATAAAATACCGCTTGGTTGGGTATTGAATTTTTAATCATATGAATGTTAAATCATTGAGATAACCCGTTTAATATGTTTTGTTTGTTTTAAGCCTTTGGGGGGTTAATGACCATGTCCTGGATTTCCTCGGCTCATTCATTGAAATGGCCACGACTTAAGCACGGGGTGTAGGCATACACCTACCGGTGCGTATGTAAAATGATATACCTGCTTGTTCGAGAATAACTCGCCGTAAGTTATATTATGTGGTGTGTCTATTAATCTTTAACCTGGTATTCAACCCGGGCTACTGAACGTATAACAATCATATAATTCTTTTACAAGATTATTTTTAAATAATTATCCCAGGTTATAAAAGAATATTTGTGCCTTGTGCATTTAAATCAGTTTTATAAACACTTTTCCAAAAAGAGTCGGTTAATTGTATTTACCAGTGTAAACTGAGTTAATTTCAAAAAGGCTAAGTGCAGGTACTAAGCGAAATGGGCTGGCTACTCCTAGCATCGAATGAAGAGTCTTGCAAGCTTTAGATGTTTAAAAATCTGTTGAACAATAATTCTATTTACCTTTTGGTCTGCCTGTGGATCTCTTTACATTCCGTTGTAATAATTTATGTTACTTTCATTCGGTTTGTAATATTATTACTTTTAGACTTCCGCTGTGCATTGAACTGTCATTATTTGTTTATGATGATATCAACTACGTCACGATACTCCCCACCGGGCCCACCGGTAATACGTGGAAATATCGGGGTGTGACAGGTTGGTATCAAAGCCAACATTGAGTGAATTAAACACAAGCCTTTTGTGTTTAATCTCAATGACACAGTTTGCACATTCCTCGACTTCCGAGTCTAGGCAAAGGACTTAGGACTAAATCCTAATCTTTTATTTTGTCCTTTATTGTCACGGCCCCTGTCCCGGTGTGACCCGGTCCAGGAGCCGCGGGACAGAAACCCCGTGGTATTTATTAATTGAGTTGACAGCGGAAATTTAACAGGATCTTTTAAAACTTGAAAATACCCAATTTATTTTATTTCATAAATTGGGGATAACACCCATAATTTACAATAAAGGTGATTTCACTGGGAAATCCCTGTTTTTACAAAAACATCTTTATTTATTTCATTGAGCCACCTCCTCAAGCTTGTAGTGCTACATGGCACTTTTTCCTGGATCACAGCAGATCACCTGAAACATGTTTTAAAAATGTTTTATCAGCAGGGAAATACTGGCGAGTCATCCAAGTTGCACAAAACGACGCATTGTTATAATATACAATATTAAGGGTGATTATAATGTTTTTATCCACCAATAACCCCAAATCGGTATTTGTCACTAGACTGGATCTGTGACTATGGCCAGATCACCCATTGGCTAGCCCGTTGTCCAATGGTGACGGGTATCAAGTAATGTATACAAAACCCCACATACCGGCAGTAATTGAAGATTACAAAGACTTAATCCCTGTAATTATAACTTTGAAATAAATAGGGTTTTGGAAACAATTTGGTAAAAAGAGAATAACTCACTTTGCAAGTTTAAACTGGCAGAGTTTAGCCTACTGATTTAGCCTTGTAACCTAGTTTAAATAACAATGCACACGAAACTAGGTTAGTAACTTAATACAACATTTACGATAACTCACGAGATTAAAACCCTCACGAAGAATGACAAAGGCATAGCCCAATTACGGGCAGCAATTAAACATTCATCGGATCGGTTTCAATCGATCGGACATTATATCATAGCAGTGATCGAGTTAATACCCTGTATCGTAGCAGCGTTTCTCTATGTGGAAATTCGAATTTAAGCAGTAGACTTTGTTTTTGAGAAAAGTTTTCGAGCACAGATGAAAGCCCCATGCACCGGCTACTTATAGCCAGATTTTGAGTTTTACGCGGCCCGCGTAAGCCTTAACAAGGCTTTTACGCGGCTCGCGAGAGCCCCTAGTCTACGTGTAGGGCTGGGGTGTCACGAGTAGGGTTGCCACGTGTACGACACGTGGCCCGGAAAGCTTATCCGGTCAAACTTAAGTTGACGCGGCCCGCTTAAGGGTCCTCTTATGGTTTACGCGACCCGCCTGAAAACCAAAATCTTGTTTTCTTGGTTTTTTCATGCACATTAGGGTTTCAGGGGTCCCGGTTTTCACTTACGGGTTGTTTTGGGACATTTCTGTAGGTCCTTACATCCTCCCCACCTTAATTAAAATCTCGTCCTCGAGATTTACTGAAATAAGTGAGGATACTTTCGCTTTATCTCTGATTCCAGCTCCCAGGTGTATTCGGGTCCTCTTTTTGAATCCCACTTGACTTTGACAAGTACCAATCTTTTGTGTTTGAGAAACTTAATCTTTCTGTCTTCTATTTGAAGCGGTTTCTCTACGAATTTCAACTTTTCATTTACCTGTATGTCTTGAAGAGGGACTACTAGCGATTCGTCCGATAGACATTTCTTAAGGTTGGATACATGAAACACATCATGTACTCCGGCTAACTCTTCGGGTAGTTGTAAGCAATAGGCAACCGGTCCTATACGTTGGATTACTGGGAATGGTCCTACGTATTTGGGACTCAGTTTTCCTTTCTTACCGAACCGAACTACTCCTTTCCAAGGAGAAACTTTCAAGAGTACCCTGTCTCCAACTTGAAATTCTAGTGGCTTGCGTCGATTGTTAGCATAACTCTTCTGGCGATCTCGAGTCGTCTTTAGTCTTGCCTTGATTTGAGTGATCTTGTCGGTGGTTTCTTGCACAATCTCGGGACCTGATAATTGACTTTCACCTATCTCTGCCCAGTAAACTGGAGTTCTACACTTTCGTCCATACAGTGCTTCGAACGGGGCAGCTTCAATGCTTGAATGATAACTATTGTTATAGGAGAATTCAATTAAAGGTAAATGGTTGTCCCAGTTGCCTCCAAAATCTATCACACATGCCCTGAGCATGTCTTCCAAGGTTTGGATCGTCCTTTCACTTTGTCCGTCTGTTTGGGGATGGTAAGTTGTACTTAAGTTTAGTCGGGTCCCCATTGCTTCTTGGAAACTGGTCCAGAAATGTGAAGTGAAACGACTATCTCTATCCGATACAATGGAGAGTGGAACTCCATGTAGAGATACTACCTCGTCTAATTATAACTTGGCTCATCTTTCCATGCTAAAGGTTTCCTTCATGGGTAGAAAATGAGCTGATTTGGTTAATCGATCCACAATTACCCAAATCGCGTCATTACCCTTTCTGGTTTTGGGTAACTTAGTAACAAAATCCATTGTTATGAGCTCCCATTTCCATACAGGCATTTCTAATTGTTGGAGTAACCCTGAAGGTTTCTGGTGTTCTGCCTTAACTTGTGAACAAGTTAGACACTTAGAAACATATCTGGCTATGTCCTTTTTCATACCAATCCACCAAAAACTGTTTCTTAAATCTTGGTACATTTTATTATTACCAGGATGCATGGTATACCTAGATTTATGGGCTTCTTCTAAAATCTTATTTCTTAAATTTCCTTGCTTAGGTACCCAAATCCTTTTCTTATAGAATCTCCAAATTCCATCACTTCCTTGCTCTAATTCCTTTATTCGTCCTTTCATTCCTTCAGCATCATCCTTGATTGCTGTTGCTTGAACATTCTTTAGTTGTTCCATTAAATCTATTTGAAAATTTAATCTAAGAGCACGAACTCGCTTTTTCTTTTCATGATACTTACGACTTAAGGCATCTGCAACTACGTTTGCTTTTCCTTCGTGATATTGAATATCACAACCGTAGTCACTTAGAATCTCCATCCATCTTCTTTGCCTCATGTTTAATTCTTTTTGCCCAAATATGTATCATAAACTCTTATGATCTGTATAGACAGTAAACTTGCTTCCATACAGATAGTGTCTCCAGATCTTAAGGGCAAAAATTATAGCTCCTAACTCTAAGTCATGAGTCATATAGTTTTCTTCGTGCTTTTTCAATTGTCTTGAAGCGTACGCAATCACCTTTTTGCGTTGCATTAGCACACATCCTAATCCTAACTTAGAAGCATCACAATAAACTTCAAAGTCTTCTATTCCTTCTGGTAAGGCAAGAATTGGGCATTGGTTAACCTTTGCTTTAAAATCTTAAAAGCCTCTTCTTGCCTAGGTCCCCATTCAAACTTAACTGTTTTGCTGGTTAGCTTAGTTAAGGGTACATCTATTTTAGAAAAATCTTTAATAAACCGTCTATAATATCCGGCTAACCCTAGAAAACTTCTAATTTCCATAGCGGATTGCGGGACCTTCCATTTGGTGATTGCTTCTATTTTGGAGGGATCTACGTGAATACCTTCGTGATTCACCATGTGTCCTAAAATTGCACTTCCTGCAGCCATAATTCATACTTCGAGAATTTGGCATAAAGCTTCTCCTTTCTTAACAAAGTTAAGAGTGCATGCAAGTGTTCACAATGCTCGTCCTGACTTTTGGAATAAATGAGTATATCGTCGATGAAGACAATTACAAACTTATCCAAATACGGTTTACAGATCCTATTCATCATGTCCATGAATGCTGCAGGAGCATTTGTTAATCCAAAGGGCATGACTGTAAACTCGTAATGACCATACCTAGTTCTGAAAGCAGTTTTAGGTATGTCTTCTTCTTGTACCTTCAACTGATGGTATCCGGAGCATAAATCTATCTTAGAAAAGTATCTAGCTCCCTGAAGTTGATCAAAAAGATCATCAATCCTAGGCAATGGGTATCAATTCTTAATTGTAACCTTATTCAATTCCCTATAATCGATACACATTCCCATCGAACCATCTTTCTTTTTCACAAACAACACTGGTGCTCCCCAAGGGGATGAACTAGGTTGTATGAATCCTTTACTGAGTAATTCATCTAATTGCTTTTTCAGTTCTAACATTTCAGTGGGTGCTAATCGATAAGGTGCCTTGGCTATTGGTGTAATTCCTGGAATTAGATGAATTCTAAATTCTACTTCCCTATCGGGTGGTAATCCAGGTAGTTCTTCTGGGAATACATCCGAGTATTCTGATAATACTGGAATTTCCTTGAGTTCCTTACCCTTAGTGCTAATGATTACCGAAATCATATACACTATTCCTTGCTTTCGTTCATAACTAGCAACTTTCATTACGGAAATGAACTTCATTGGTTTACGCGGCTTATCCCCTGTAATTACCACTATTTCTCCTGTGGGTGTATGAATTTCTATGGAATTCTTATCACAGAGAATTCGAGCATGGTTGGCTACTAACCAATCCATTCCTAACACCACATCGAATCCGGCTAAATTCATAGGTAACAGGTTTGCAGAAAATTTATGGCCTAAAAGTTCTATCTTTCCTTTTTGCAAAACCTTATCTATGTGAACAGAATTACCATCTGCCATTTCTACAGTAAAAAATTGTCTAAGGTTGGTTAAGGGTAGCTTAAGAGCTTGGCAGAAAGAAGTATTTACAAAACTTTGGTTTGCACCAGAGTCGAATAATACTTTCGCATAAACGTTGTGTACCAGAAACGTACCAGCTATTACGTCAGGAATCAGTTCAGCTTCCTGCGTGGTCAATTGAAAGGCTCTTGCGTTCTTCTTATTAGTTCCTTCAGCATGTTTGGCCTTGTTATTTGCTGGTTTGACCAATTTAGGGCATTCTGGTCTGAAATGCCCAGCTTCTCCACAGTTATAGCAGATCTTTGTTTTCTTTCTGTACTCTTCTTCACGATGTCCTAGAGCTTTGCAGAAGTTGCAAGTTTCATTGCATTTTCCAAAATGTTTCCTTTTACAGTTCCTGTAGAACGGCGGAGTGGAAGATTGCCCAGTTCCTCTTTTTTTGAAATTGCTATTATTACCCACACGAAATTCTTGGGTAATCTTTTGGGCTAACTCCTTTTTCCTGTTTTCTTCCCGCGTACGCACCAGTCCGTCAGTTAAAGTATTGGCTAATTCCACCGCATCATCGATTGTGCGAGGTCTCGCAGCTTTAACGATATCACGGATTTCGCCAATCAAACCCCAAATATAGCGAGAAATAAGTACCGGTTCTAGCGAAGCCAGGGTTGGTACAACTCTAGCATACTCAAAGAAAGTCGAAGTATACCCTCGACAGCCAACATCTACCATTCGGTGATTGAGGAATTTATTTTTCATTTGTTCTTTTTCATATTCGGGACAAAATTTTCTTTCCACCAGACTCTTGAATTCTTCCCAACTCATGGCATAAGCCACATCACTCCCCTTGGCTTGTAATACTGTGTTCCACCATTCTAGTGCCCATTCTTTAAAAAGATGTGACGTGTACATGACCTTGTCTTCCTCGGCAGATTTACTTATTTTAATTACTGCTTCGGTTTTCTCTAACCAACGCAGTGCTGCAGTTGCCCCTTCATTGCCTGCAAATTCGATTGGTTTACAGGCAAGAAATTCCTTGTAAGTGCAACCAGGCGTTGCAGCTTTCATTTTCTTAAGGAATGGGGCTTGCATCCCTTCATTATCGTTATTATTATTGTTGCCGCATCCATTTACACTATTACTGAAATTATCGCCATGAGTACGTTTGCTGGGAATAATTGGTTGAGGTTCAACTGGATTTCGGACAGCAGCAAGGATTGCTGGAATAGCATTGGCTATTCCCTGAGCAACGATGTTTTCTATATCTTGTCGGTTAAGAAAGTGATCTTCATTGTTTGCTCGGATTGATTAACCTCGTTAACTGGTTCATTACCAGCGTTTTCCATCTGGTAATTAATAATACATATAAGTTATTAACATAAAATAAATAACAATTAAACACAATAAAATAATCACACATAATCACGTCAACACGTATAGCCAAAATTGTCGACTTTGCGACTTCCATATTTTATATATTTTAATATGCATCCGTCCATTACCAGATATGTTACAAAAGTTTTATTTTTTAGTTATTTTACATGATTATATTTTTATTATTATATTATTATTAAACACACATTCCCACAACCACATACAATCCTCATCAGCTGGCACTTCAGAAACGACGTTCCCTCTCGTCGTATTTCCATGATATTCTCTCCCCCACCTCCCGGATTTGATTTCCTGCGTCCACCAACTCCTCGCCATAGTGGCGGAGTTCAGCCAAGTTTTCTGTGCTCATAGGTGGGTGTAGTGGAGGTTCAGGGTCAAATTGGGGGAAAAAGGTATTGGGGTTATTCAAGAGATTCTGAAATTGCCAGTCAGTTGTCCACCATTCTTCTAGCTCTCCTGGTAGAGGTCGGGGGTGGATAATAGGATCTGGGATAGCAGGTTCCAGATTAACTGGAAGTTGTGCTTCAACTGGGTAGTTGAAGAGGTTTTCATCGGCAGGTCCGATGAGGTCACTAAGTGCCAGTTTATGATCCAGCTCCTCCCATGATGGCATTTCCTGGGCTTGCCTGGAACTTTCTCTGATTTCCTTTCCTTTGCCTTTATCCTTCAGATCCTCAGTCTTTATAACTTTCTGTACCGCTGTTTTCTTGCTACGCACACGCCTCCAGCCTACGAGTCTTCTTCTCTTTTTCGACTTTGGTTTCTCCTGAGGTTGGGCTTGAAATACCATTGGCTCTTCAGTATCAGCCTGGTAGCTAGTAAAAGTACTGGTGGTATCCATATCTGTGGTATGGATAGTAAAGTTTTGAAGTGCTTCTGATAGTTCATTCATGTTGTTACCATACATGAAGAAACATACAAAATTCTAAGTTAAAATTTTATAAATTGAATTTTCACAAAATCACAGAATGGCAATCAGAAAAATTAAGTATTTCTAAATACTTAATTGGCTTAAATTAGTGGCTCTGATACCATCTTTTTCTGTCATGGCCCCTGTCCCGGTGTGACCCGGTCCAGGAGTTGCGGGACAGAAACCCCGTTCTATTTATTAATTGAGTTGACAGCGGAAATTTAACAGGATCTTTTAAAACTTGAAAATACCCAATTTATTTTATTTCACAAATTGGGGATAACACCCATAATTTACAATAAAGGTGATTTCACTGGGAAATCCCTGTTTTTACAAAAACATGTTTCTTTATTTTATTGAGCCACCTCCTCAAGCTTGTAGTGCTACATGGCACTTTTTCCTGGATCACAACAGATCACCTGAAACATGTTTTAAAAAGGTTTTATCAGCAGGGAAATACTGGCGAGTCATCCAAGTTGCACAAAACGACGCATTGTTATAATATACAGTATTAAGGGTGATTATAATGTTTTTATCCACCAATTACCCCAAATTGGTATTTGTCACTAGACCGGATCTGTGACTATGGTCATATCACCCATTGGCTAGCCCATTGTCCAATGGTGACGGGTATCAAGTAATGTATACAAAACCCCACATACCGGCAGTAATTGAAGATTACAAAGACTTAATCCCTGTAATTATAACTTCGAAATAAATAGGGTTTTGGAAACAATTTGGTAAAAAGAGAATAACGCACTTTGCAAGTTTAAATGGGCAGAGTTTAGCCTACTGATTTAGCCTTGTATCCTAGTTTAAATAACAATGCACACGAAACTAGGTTAGTAACTTAATACAACATTTACGATAACTCACGAGATTAAAACCCTCACAACGAATGACAAAGGCATAGCCCAATTACGGGCAGCACTTAAACATTCATCGGATCGGTTTCAATCGATCGGACATTATATCGTAGCAGTGATCGAGTTAATACCATGTATCGTAGCAGCGTTTCTCTATGTGGAAATTCGAATTTAAGCAGTAGACTTCGTTTTTGAGAAAAGTTTTCGAGCACAGATGAAAGCCCCATGCACAGGCTACTTATAGCCAGATTTTGAGTTTTACGCAGCCCGCGAGAGCCCCTAGTCTACGTGTAGGGCTGGGGTGTCACGAGTAGGGTTGCCACGCGTACGACACGTGGCCCGAAAAGCTTATCCGGTCAAACTTAAGTTGACGCGGCCCGCGTAAGGGTCCTCTTATGGTTTACGCGGCCCGCCTGAAAACCAAAATCTTGTTTTCTTGGTTTTTTCATGCACATTAGGGTTTCAAGGGTCCGGGTTTTCACTTACGGGTCGTTTTGGGACATTTCTGTAGGTCCTTACATTTATTGTTTTCCTTTGTTGTTTCCTTTGTTTGTTTTGACAGGATAAAGAAAAAAAAATGTCGCCGAGATTCAGGAGAGGAGGACGAGGCAAGGCGCCATTCACCGCTCCTAACGATCATGAGGCCGGGCCTTCCCACCGGCAAACTCCGTTAGTTATTATGAGCACTAGTCCTCAAGAAGATTGGAGGACATACTTAGAGCCTGCGAGACGTTCTGTCTCGCTTAGCTCCTCGCCTTCCTACCACGATTCTTTCGGACTCCATAAGGGCAACGAATCCGACCATTCACGCCATTCCTACTTGCCGTTGCAGCGGTCGGGTTCTCATCGGGCCTTCCAGGACCCGACCCCGTATTTCCAGAGCCGGTTCAACCTGGCAAATCAGATTGAAGAACCAATTGGCCATAACCTATTGGGCCCTGAAGACCATTTTCCTGAAGCTCAGAGTATGGATATGGATGATGATCCCGATCCTGCCGAGCCGCCATCTGGGACACCCACGCACCCCATCGAGATTTCAGATGGGTCATCTTTTCATGGATCACCTTATCGGGGTCCAGACAGCTATGAGGCAAGGTTTGCCTCATACCCTTGGGAGTTTACTCCCTCTTTCAACCCGTCTCAGCAGCAGCAGGATCCCTCTGAGGATTCACGTTTTGTGCGGTCACGCCACCGCCACCACCACCGCTTGAGCAGCAACTGCCTCTGGAACCACCAAGGCGAAGAAGAAGAGGTGCACGGATGTCCATGCAAGGAGGGGATTTCCACTTCAGCACCCCTCAACACTCTAGTGGCAGCCACTACCCGCCACTATACGAAGACCCGCAGATGGGTGGGCCTTCAAACCCCGTTTCTGAGGTGGACTCTGCGCCAGTCACACCACCACCACCACATGTGGGTTTTGATAACCCAATACCTTCTTATGCAGGTGCAGCGGCGTATAACCCTTTTGAGCAACCAGCCTATCCGGGGTATAACTACTACAATGCCCCTGATGTTCACCCGTATCTTGTGGCAGCAAACTACAATGCTCTTCACCTTGAAGGGCCCTATGCAGCTTCGTACCAATCTGGGTACCAATACCCGCCACCTGCTCAACCTCCGCAGCAACAGCCGCCGCAGCCGCCGGTGATCCCGCCGCCGCAACAACAGGAGATTTTTCAAAGGTTGAGCCAGGTGGAATACGAGGTTCAAGAGGAGCGTAGGAGCCACCGGGGATTTCTAAAGGGTTTGGCGAATCTAATCAAGGGGAAGAAGAAGAGGGATTTTTGAGGATTCCTTATTTATTTGTATTGTAATTTCTTTATTTCAATCAAGTCCCTGCGTGGACATTTTTATTTATGTACTTAGTCCTTGCGAGGACTTGTCTTTCTATCTTTGGTCCCTGCATGGACCTGTCTTTCTTGTTTAGCCCTTGCATGGGCAAGTTATTTATGTAAAAGTCCCGTTTAGGGCAACCTATGTACTTCTTTTAAAATTAGTGGAATGTTTTATATAAATTTCATTGTCATCTTATGTATGAATATAATATATGAAATAAATCAAAAATATCATTCCTTTTAAATGATCTACCTTTAAATATCAAATAAGAATCTTAAAAGGTATAACCTAGCCTGTATGTCATTATAGACCTGCCCATGATGGTAAAACCTGTTTAAAAAGATTCAAATTCCTTGTTAACATCTGAAAACATGTTAGCACTCCTGGCAGATGTGATTCGTTAAAATCACACATGTCATTCTTATATTGGATTCTTCCAATTCCTTACCTTCCTTATTATTTAAACATCCATCTGAGATGTAGGGCCTGCGGGCCATATTCATTGTCATATAAGACAAAAGACAGTTGTAGTCTACGACTCTCTGTCAAGAAAAGGTGATGAACTATGATTCAATGCCTTAATGCCTCGATCCTATAAGATCATGGCTTATAATTTAAATTGTCCCTGTGACTTGGCCTTTTGTGCCATTATAATATATTAATAAATCATGACGGAGGATAATTACAATGAAAAATCCTGAATGAAATTACTTAATAAATTAACCAATATGGTTTATTAATACCATGGTTAATAAAATTATCAAGATGACAATTCTGTTATAGACTTCTGAATGAATCATTATCATTATTTTATGTAGCAATCAAGCTACATGGCAGAATCTAAAGAAATCAACAGTCACCCTATAGAGAATCATGATACTACCAGAATCAACGTAACTGGTGCGGAACTTCAACCATTGATTGACAATGCTGTTTCTAAAGCCATGAACAGGCAATTTAGAGAGTCTAGTGGTACACACTCTAAGACATACTCTGTGGCTCACAGTAAGCCACCTTCTAAATCTCATGAGCCGAAAAAGGATGATGCACAACACTCATCAAATCAGCATAGTATCCCATCTAAGAAGATGGTATTCGATCAAGAGCCATGTACAAAGACCTGTTCATATAAGTATTTCGTCTCCTGCAAGCCCATGGATTTCACTGGGGAAAGAGGAGCCATTGATTGCATGACGTGGCTAGATGAGATGGATACGGAGGTTGATATTAGTGGATGTACCGAGAAAGATATTGTGAAGTATGTTTCACAGTCGTTCAAGGGAGAGGCCCTAGCTTGGTGGAGGTCCTTAATCCAAGCTACTGGAAAGATTTCGTTATACAACTTAACATGGGCTCAGTTTGTTGCTTTGATCAAAGAGAATTTCTGTCCTCAACATGAAGTTGAGAAGATCGAGACTGACTTTCTGACATTGGTTATGAAGAACTTAGACTGTCAGGCATATCTCACGAGTTTTAACACCATGTCTTGATTGGTTCCTTACTTGGTGACACCGAAACCAAAACGTATAGCCCGTTTCATTGGGGGTTTAGCCCCGGAGATTAAAGCTAGTGTGAAAACATCAAGACCTACTACCTTCAGGTTAGTAGCTGATTTGTCATTATCTCTTACCCTTGATGCGATCAGGCAGAGATCACTTAGGAATTCTGATGCGGGGAAGAGGAAACGTGAGGATGATAACTCACACCGTTCAGATAAGAAGCATAAGGAGAACTCTGATCACAAGAAGAGTTCAGGGTTTAAGAAGGATGACCAACAGTCGGGTGAGAAGCCCAAATGCAAGACCTGCAAGAAGCGCCATCTGGGAAAGTGCTGGCATGAATCAAAATCCCAATCCCAGCCTAGGGCTTGTGGGATCTGTAAATCTAGTGAGCATAAGACGTTGGATTGTAAGAAGATAAAGGATGCGACTTGTTACAACTGTAACGAGAAGGGGCATATCAAGTCTAACTGCCTAAAGTATGCCAAGAAACTTGAAGAAGGTAAGAAGACCAATGCTAGGGTCTTTCAAATGAATGCTCAAGAAGCAATCCAGAATGACAACGTGATAACATGTACCTTTCTTATCAATGATGTTTATGCAAGGGTATTATTTGATTCGGGTGCAGATAAGTCATTTGTGGATGATAAATTTTGTAAGTTATTAAATCTGCCTGTTAAAACCCTAAGCATAAAATATGAAGTAGAATTGGCCGATGGTACCATAGAAACTGCTTCAACTATGTTAGATGGATGTTTTATATCCATTAGGAACCACTCCTTTCCATTATCTTTACTTCCATTGAAACTACCTGGTTTCGACATAGTGATAGGCATGGATTGGTTATCTCATAACCAAGCCCAGATTGTTTGTGACAAGAAACAAGTGGTTATCAAGACTCCGTATGGTGAGCCACTTACCATACAAGGAGATACTCAGTATGGGTTGCCTAAGCAAGTGTCTATGCTTAAGGCGTCAAGGTGTTTAAAGAAAGGTTGTGTCATTTACATGGCACAAGTAACTATTGATGAACCAAAGCCCAAGGTTGAAGACATCCCTGTTATCTCTGAATATCCAGACGTATTCCCTGAAGAACTACCTATTTTACCACCAGATAGGCAAGTGGAGTTCAGAATTGACATTATTCCTGGAGCAGCACCTGTTGCAAGAGCACCTTACAGGTTAGCACCGACTGAGATGAAAGAATTGAGAACTCAACTGGATGATTTGTTGGCCAAAGGTTTTATTCGACCTAGCTCGTCTCCTTGGGGAGCACCAATTCTGTTTGTGAAAAAGAAAGATGGATCGATGCGTCTATGCATCGATTATCATGAGCTAAACAAGGTCACAATCAAGAACAGATATCCATTGCCCAGGATCGACGATCTATTCGATCAGCTTCAAGGAGCAAGCTACTTCTCCAAGATTGATTTGAGGCCAGGCTACCATCAACTGAAGGTTAGAGATGAAGATGTGCATAAGACTGCATTCAGAACTCGATATGGTCATTACGAGTTCTTGGTGATGCCGTTCGGGCTCACTAATGCACCAGCAGCATTCATGGACCTCATGAATCGCGTTTGCAAACCCTACTTGGACAAGTTTGTCATTGTCTTCATTGATGACATTCTTATTTATTCGAAGGATCAGGCTAATCATGAGAAACATCTTCGTTGTATTCTTAAACTTTTTCAGCAAGAGAAGCTCTACGCCAAGTTTTCAAAATGTGAGTTGTGGCTTCATGAAGTCCAATTTCTTGGACATATGGTTAGCGAGCGTGGTATCCAGGTGGATCCCGCTAAGATTGAAGCCATCATGAATTGGCAAGAACCGAAGACGCCCACAGAGATTCGCAGCTTCTTGGTTCTGGCAGGATACTATAGGCGTTTTATTGAAAATTTCTCTAGGATTGCTGCACCCCTAACTTCATTGACCCGAAAGAATATAAAGTTTGATTGGGGTCCTAAGCAACAAGAATCCTTTGAGATTCTTAAGCAAAAGTTGAGCAACGCTCCGATGTTGACATTGCCTGAAGGTATTGAAGAATTTGTGGTTTACTACGATGCATCACACACTGGTATGGGATGTGTGCTAATGCAGAAGGGCAAAGTTATTGCCTATGCTTCTCGAAAATAAAGGTGCACGAAAAGAATTACACCACTCACGACTTAGAATTGGGTGCCGTTGTTTTTGCACTAAAACTGTGGAGGCATTATTTATATGGTACCAAGTGTGTGATCTATTCTGATCATAAGAGCCTTCAACATCTGTTTAACCAGAAGGATCTGAACATGAGACAGCGTCGATGGATGGAGACGCTGAACGATTATGATTGTGAAATCCGATATCATCCAGGCAAGGCGAACGTGGTCGCCGATGCCTTGAGCAGGAAAGAAAGAGTTAAGCCCATTAGAATCAATGCCAAGAGCATTGAATTGAAGAACAACTTGAATGAAAGATTGTTGGCCGCATAGAAGGAAGCCGTATTAGAAGCTAACTATCCAAATGAAAAGCTGGGCGTAACTGCGGAACAGTTATCGTATCGCATGGATGGGATCCTAAGATTGAATGGACGAATATGGGTTCCAATTTATGGAGGACTTAGGGATGTGATTCTTCAAGAAGCCCATAGTTCCAAGTATTCTGTCCATCCTGGTAGTGATAAGATGTACCAGGATTTAAAGGCAAATTATTGGTGGATAGGTTTGAAGAAATCTATAGCCACTTATGTGGCCAAATGTTTAACATGCGCTCAAGTTAAAGCCGAACATCAGAAGCCGTCAGGTTTGCTGCAACAGCCTGAACTTCCCACCTGGAAGTGGGAAATGGTAACCATGGATTTTATCACAAAGTTACCAAAGACAAAGCGAGGAAATGATACTATTTGGGTTATAGTCGACAGGTTGACTAAGTCAGCCCACTTCTTACCTATTAAGGAAACACACAGCTCCGACAAGTTAGCTCAGCTGTACGTGGATGAGATTGTATCTCTTCACGGAGTGCCAGAGTCTATCATCTCTGATAGGGATACGAGGTATACATCACATTTTTGGAAAAGCTTTCAGCAATCCCTAGGCACTCGGTTAAACTTCAGCACTGCATATCATCCCCAGACGGATGGACAGAGCGAGCATACAATTCAAACTCTGGAGGATATGTTAAGAGCTTATGTTATTGATTTAGGTGGAAGTTGGGATAACCATCTTCCATTAATTGAATTCTCGTACAATAACAACTATCATTCAAGTATTCAAGCAGCACCTTTTGAGGCATTGTACGGAAGGAAATGCAGAACGCCGGTTTGTTGGGCGGAAGTTGGAGATGTCCAACTAAGAGGACCTGATATAGTCCTGGAGACGACATATAAAATTTTGCAGATACGTGATCGTCTCAAAGCTGCCAGGGATAGGCAGAAAAGCTACGCAGATAAAAGACGTAAACCTCTGAAATTCGAGGTAGGTGACAAGGTGTTACTAAAGGTATCACCCAGGAAAGGGGTGATGTGATTTTGCAAGAAAGGAAAGCTAAGCCCTAGATACATAGGACCATTCGAGATCATCGAATGTGTCGGAACAGTGGCTTACAAGTTAAACTTGCCTGAAGAGCTAAGTGGAATTCATAATGTGTTCTACATCTGCAATCTGAAGAAATTTCTAGCCGATGAATCGCTAGCCATGTCACATAAGGATGTGCATATAGATGAGAGCTTAAAATTTGTTGAGAAACCTTTGTCGATTGAGGATCGACAGGTTAAGAAGCTTCGAAAGAAGCATGTGCCGATTGTGAAGGTTAAGTGGGATGCCCGTAGAGGTCCCGAATATACGTGGGAGGTTGAATCCACAATGAAACAAAAGTACCCTCATTTATTTCAGTAAATCTCGAGGTCGAGATTTCTTTTAATGGGGTGAGGATGAAACACCTCGTAAAATTTCGACCAATATAATAAAGGCACGTGTCATGGACTTTAAACGTGTAAGGAATTATTTCCGAGGGACTAAAATTTGTCAAACAATGTAAATATGTGAATAAAGGGATCCAAAGCGTCAACATGCCTAACTTGTGCCTCTGATTGACCTCATACGACGTTCATATGCTTTAATGAGCAATTTATCGAACATTGGAAGTCGTTTGTGTTAAAATAAGGATCTTATGAAACATAGGGGTTAAAAATGTCAACATGTTTATAGTAACCTCTGAGTGGCCTTTTAACGATCCCAAAAACATTGTGATGATTTATTTTGATCCCAAGAATAACGGATATTAAATTCGTGAAATTTCGACGCATATAAATAATCAAAGTGTTAATTACAAGTAATAAGGGTTAAATGCGTTAATATTGCATTTCAAGACCATTCGGGTGACCTCGTAACTAAACGAAGGCTTATTGTTAAATGTTTAAAGACTCAAGACCCTTAAAAGTCAAGTTTGGGGGTTAAAAGTGCAATAAACGAAAGTTAAAACTAGTTTAAAGGGACCAGGGACTGATATTGCAATTTCTGAAAGATGGTGACCGGATGTAGCCCCTCACGCGGGCCGCGTAGACCCACGGCCAATACTTACGCGAGCCGCGTAGACCTGCCAGATGCAGAAAATCAAGACAGCTGCATGTAAAGCCTGTTGCACCGCCTTTGCATGCTTGTTTTCGAATCCAGGAGCTGAGCCAACAATATTTCATGCATAGGGGACACCTGGAATCATCAGAATTCAGTTGTAGGCTTGTGTGGAGTGATCTTGTGATGTTTTAATTCCTATATAAAGCCCTCTTGTTTGCTAGTTCATGGTTCATTCTCAAAAATCAGTCTCAACTCACTCTCTGGAGCTCTCTGGACTTCAAGCAAGTTTTCTCAAGTTCCTAATTCGTGCTAAGAGCCTTTGTAAGCATTCTTAGCCTTCCTAGTTTAAGTTTTATTAGTCTAATGACCAAAAGTCAAAGCCGTCGTAATTAAGTTTTGACTTAGTGATTAATCACTAATGGTCCAGTCATTTTTCAAATTGAAAGTGGCTATGAGTTGGTAATTATGTGGGTAATAAACGCTTAAAAGGGCACCCTCTGATTTCCACTCTAACTTGGTCAATTGTCGGGTCAAACTTAATATTAAAAAGTCAACATAAAGCTATTTTGCAAATAAACTCATAACTAACAATGCAGAGGTTATGGCACCTATTTTAACACTAATCTAACTTGGTAATTAATTTAAGAACATGCCTAGGCATGTTCAACCCGACAATTCTGAGTTTAGGCTCGGTTCGGAACCGAAAGTCGCAAAAGAGACTTTTGCTTTGACTTTCAGTTCTGACCCGATTTAGCTTAGTTTAGATATGCCTTAGGGTTCCATTAGGACCATATTACATGTAAGTATAACCCTATGAGATTATACAATGTGGTTCCTTTGTAATCCGAATCATTTGCATGTTTCCGTTAAATGCTTAATTGTTGACCATTATGCCCTTTTGATATTAAAACAAGATTTTTGAAAATGTGGGAGGACAAAAACCTTTATTATTGATTTATAAACATGTCCTAAAAATTAGACATCAGTTTGAGGTCTAAATTAGGAGTTATGCTCAATATCGTAATTTGAAAGCTTTTTATTAATTAAACGGCATTTTTGGCATAAAACCTATTTAAACCCAAATTTCGACACCAAACTTTTTACCCACTGATATAATATAATATTTTGAGATTTTTGAAGATTTTTTCTTTATTTTTAAACTGATCATAATGTAGGGTTCTTGCTTTGATTCGGTAATTAACGGTTATACCATTTTTGCTAATAAAATGAGTTTTACATAACATTTTGATACCAAATCTTTTGCTACTGATTTTATATGATAAATAAAATATTTTGAACTTTATAAACTGATCAAAAACTCAGATTTCCTTGTATAACCTGAAAATCGCCAAAAACCGATTTTTTTACGCGTTTTAAACGCATAGTATGGGTTAAAACTATTTTTGACACATAAGACTTAATACCTACTGATGTTTTAAGTAAATTTTTATACTTTAACAGTAAGTAAAAGTTTTGAACTCAGATTTCCAAATTTGACCTTTAAAGCTTATGTGAAATGACCAAAATGCCCCTACGGCACATAGTTTGGTTATAAATGATAAATTTAACATATATGCAATACCCTACTGATATGACCTGCAAAAATAATTATTTTTATTGATCATTTTAGACCAGAACCTCAGATTAATATTTTACCCCTTTTATAACCTTTAAAAATGACCAAAATACCCCTACGGGGCTTAAATGGATTTTTAATCCATTTTGGGCACAATGGAAGGTATCCTACTGATATCACAACATATTTAAGGCATATTAACTTATGACTCATTTGGTTACCCGTTATGCATTTTTCGTGTTCGGTACGGTTTATGTGACTTGTTTGCATAAATTGACCGAAATGGGTCAAACCTTATCATTTTTTACTTCAAAATCCAGAATGTGTTTAGTTTACCCATATTATACAAGTCTTCATACTTGTCGGGTCTAAATCACATTCCAATCCGGTCTTCGCTTAATCTTGCGTTTGAACCATATATCTTTCTTTAAAACTAACCGGTCTAAGTTTAAACTTAAGTAAGACCCGTTAGGAGTCTAATAGGTTATTAAAACCTTCATTCCAGATTTAGGAGCCCAGTAAAAGATATTTTCACTTGCTGATTGTATACGGATGAGATAAATTTGTATATTTTGCTCAGGTAAATACTTTTAACTTATTTTCCCTTATACTGGCTTGGGGTACGGTATATAAAATACCGCTTGGTTGGGTATTGAATTTTTAATCATATGAAGGTTAAATCATTGAGATAATCCGTTTAATATGTTTTGTTTGTTTTAAGCCTTTGGGGGGTTAATGACCATGTCCTGGATATCCTCGGCTCATTCATTGAAATTGCCACGACTTAAGCACGGGGTGTAGGCATACACCTGCCGGTGCGTATGTAAAATGATATACCTGCTTGTTCGAGAATAACTCGCCATAGGTTATATTATGTGGTGTGTCTATTAATCTTTAACCCGGTATTCAACCCGGGCTACTGAACGTATAACAAACATATAATTATTTTACAAGATTATTTTTAAATAATTATCCCAGGTTATAAAAGAATATTTGTGCCTTGTG
This sequence comes from Helianthus tuberosus, assembly GCA_030545235.1. NCBI lineage: Eukaryota > Viridiplantae > Streptophyta > Magnoliopsida > Asterales > Asteraceae > Helianthus > Helianthus tuberosus. The sequence goes on along the minus strand of JARYGA010001712.1, from coordinate 5,426 downwards.
CATTTACTTCAGTTTTATAAACACTTTTCCAAAAAGAGTCGGTTAATTGTATTTACCAGTGTAAACTGACGTATTTTCAAAAAGGCTAAGTGCATGTACCAAGCGAAATGGGCTGGCTACTCCTAGCATCGAATAAAGAGTCTTGCAAGCTTTAGATGTTTAAAAATCTGTTGAACAATAATTCTGTTTACCTTTTGGTCCGCCTGTGGATCTCTTTTCATTCTGTTGTTATACTTTATGTTACTTTCATTCGGTTTGTAATATTATTACTTTTAGACTTCCGCTGTGCATTTAACTGTGATTATTTGTCTATGATGATATCAACTACGTCACGATACTCCCCACCGGGCCCACCGGTAATACGTGGATATATCGGGGTGTGATAACTATGGAAACTCGTTAAATAGAAAACCTAACCGTTTATAAAGAACTACAGTCGGACGCATCACCATTGCTTGCCAGAGATCGACATCTACCATCAAAACCAGTTGCCAACTTCATCTCCATCGCCAACTCGTGGCTGTTACCCTGAATCGGTTGTCGAATTTGCCCCAACTCACCGTTAGAAAAAAACTAAATTTAGGTTAATGATCATTTTTAGAACGATTGAGAATCCATTTAGGTTAATGATCATAAACACAAAACCTAATTAAGCAAACCTACACATCCATTACAAAATCTGGTAATAAACATACCTGAACTTCAACAGCTTGACGCTTAACATCTGCATCTGATACATAAACAAATCAATCAGATTTAATCATCAACAATTTTCATCAGCAATTTTAAAACAGAGATCTTGTACCTGATAGAGGCCAGTTGACTGCAGAGCTCTTTGAAAACACTACATGTAATCAAAATCCCCAAATTAGAACTCTAATTTCTAAAATTAAGCAAATTACTACAAAAAGGTAATTAATTTATATAAAAGTGGACACTTCTAATTAGGTAAAACATTAAATTCATTCAAATTGTACCGCAAATAGCAATCGAGTCGTCGCTCAATTACTTTGTAGTCATTGGAAATCACCATAACAGAAAAAAACTAAATTTATATTATTTAGTAAACAATTTGAAAATTACCTTGAACATTTTTATTGGTCGGCCAAATACGAAACATATATCTGTCGAGATCTCGGCAACGGTACAGAGCGTCTGGTGCATCTTCAATTTTTAGAACGATTGAGAATCCATTTAGGTTAATGATCATAAACACAAAACCTAATTAAACAAACCTATACATCCATTACAAAATCTGGTAATAAACATACCTGAACTTCAACAGCTTGACGATTAACATCTGCACCTGATACATAAACAAATCAATCAGATTTAATCATCAACAATTTTCATCAGCAATTTTAAAACAAATATCTTGTACCTGATAGAAGACAGTTGACTGCAGAGCTCTTTGAAAACACTACATGTAATCAAAATCCCCAAATTAGAACCCTAATTTCTTAAATTAAGCAAATTACTACAAATAAAGCTTTTAAATAAAGCAAACTTCAAAGTAAGATAAAACACCACATGCAATAAATAAATTTCAACCAAAACCAACGAAATCACAACAAAATTACAGAATCCTGAGTTCAAACCGTTACATAATTCACTTAATCAGTTCTAATTATGTCAAAAACTAAACAATTTCGAACCAAATCAGTTCTAATCAGGTCAAAAACTGAATAAATTCGAACAAAATCAGTTCTAATCATGTCAAAAACTGAACAAAATCGAACAAAATTGAACAAAATCGCACCTGATTCCTTACAAACTTCAACAGCTTCTTCTTTCACCACCACCACCGAATCTTTCGAATTTAAACCCATGAAATCTCGTTCCATAGTTCCACTACAAGATTCCAATCCCAGTTTCATCAAACTTTTACCCGATCAAAAAAGCCCAAAATCTCAAAAAACTCAAAACCCTAAATATATCTAAAAAAATGATGAAAAAACTTTGAATTACCTTGAAGATTTTCAACTCAAAATTGCAGCAAACGAAAGAAATGCTTCAGACTTGCAAAAATCTAGAGAGAGAAAGTAGAGACAGAGAGTAGAGAGAGAAACAGAAAAACAGATCAATGGTCGAAACCGTAGTTTGGTTGGCCTCCATCACTGGTCTGAACCCTAGATCGAGGGAAAGATGTAAGAGCAGAAATTATGGTGTGATATAGGGTTGAATCTATATCAGCGAATGGATTGATGTTCTTCATCAGTGATTTAACGATGAACACAGAGAAATCGCCAAGATCATTTGAGAGAGAGGTTGGCGAATGGATTGGTTCCTGGGGATTTGAGAGAGAGAGGTGTTTGAAATTTGAAAAGGGGCTTTCAAATTTGAAATGCTTTAAATGTCCCACCTAAAAATACCAATAATAAAATTAAAAATCAGATTTATAGATTATCTATATTATTTATATATCCGAATTATGACATCAGCATGAACTATGTGGCTTATCTGAGAGTTTGACACGTAATCAAAATGATGTCAGCATCTAATCTCCGTTAATAGATAGTATAGATAATTCTCAAATCTTGAATTATATTTTAAGCTACAATAATTTTCAAACCAGAATTATCCACTCATTAAATAGTGTACCGGTTAAACAATCAATTCAATGACCTCCCCGACTACGGAAAGATGGGTTAGAAGTCGTTGATAATCAATCAAATTGGCTTTCACAGATCGATCGAAAGCGACCAATCGATGTCGGGTTTACTCCAAACCCACGTGTCTCTAACCTAAACATGGCCCTATTTATTTTTTGTATATCATGTTTAAGAGCATTCACATTCTATCCATTAAAATATGTGAGGGGGAGTTTTTATATTATAAAGGGTATAAAAAGTGGTTGTGAGTGGAGGAGAGATAAAATGTTACTGTTCATCTGTATATTTGGGGGGACACTGTTCACCCAGTATAATTTTTTTAATATATATTGAAAGTGGTTGTGAGTGAAGGAGAGAGAAAAATGTGATGATAATATTATTTAATTGAAAATGAGAGAGAAAAAATATTTGTTTTTAGTGGAAATATATTGATATATGAGTTGTTTTTTAGTGGAATGTATGTATAATTTGATGGTTTGGATGTGAATGCTCTAAGATATACAGAAAGTTGATATTTATAATCAACATTTGTATGTTGACTTTTGACAGGTTTTAACCGTTAAAATGGAATCTATTTAATGGCGGAAATTAAGGGAAACAATAAAAGTGCCTGAGCACCAACACAAGAGACATACATATTATTATCATTATTATTGCCTTCCTTCCTCTGTCTCTAGCTACCCCTCCCGATCGTTTTGCACTGAAATTTCTATTCAATCGTTGAACCGGATGAAATGTTAACTTGCGTTACTCGTTCGAAACAGCAGCCTGATGAGCAGGATGGTGGATCAAATCGATACGGTGATACGCCTGCCGGTAAACAGTCTATGAAAACACTAACATCTCAGGTACATGTTTTTAGTTTTCTTCGTGTTTGGAATGAATTATGGACGATTGGGATGAGAAGTGAGTCATTTTTTATAGATCAAGGACATGGCACTAAAAGCGTCGGGAGCATATCGGAGTTGCACTCCATGTGCTGGACCAACGATGATGATGGTGACTCCAGAGCAGCAGTTACAGAGGACAGAGTCAGAGTCATCGGAGAGGCTCCGGAGGTCGTACCGGCGAACTGGGAGCAAGAATTCGAGCTCCGGCAGGGTGTGGGGGAAGGAAATGGAAGCCAGGTTGAAAGGGATATCGATGGGGAGTGGGTTTGAGCCAGCGTTATCGGCATCGGGAAGTGGCCGGAGATATGAGCCGATTGTGTTGATCGAAGAGATTGAACCCAAAGAGTGGGTTGCTCAGGTTGAACCGGGCGTCCTCATCACCTTTATTTCGCTCCCTACCGGCGGTAACGATCTTAAACGAATCCGGTTCAGGTAATTTTATCAATACAAATATAAATGCAGATATAAATATGCTTAAAGAAGAAATCAACCATATAAACGTAAATCATAGAATGAAAAATGGTTAATTTGATTTCTAACTAAGATATAGAAATGAAAAAACCGGTTTCTGGATTGGCTAGTTCAGGTCAAAGCTGTTCCGGTTCCTTCCCGGTTTTGGTCGTTTCTTAGACCGGTTTGAAACATCGATTTCGGTCCGCAAACCGATTCTTGGGCACGAGTTTTTATGTTCGATAAGGGTCTGATTTCCAACAAAAAATAACTAACCGTTTTTGTCTGGAGAGGTGAAAACGGTGTGGAACTGCCGGTTTAGATATCAAACCTAACCGATTCATGTGATTTTAATTCTGAAATGGTTAGGATCTTAAATACCGGTTTAGTTAACTGATTTTATGTTCATCTCTACTAAGTTATAACTTATAAGATTTATCTATCCTTTTGCATATATAGTATAAAGGTGTGCCCGACCATCTTATAGAAAAGTTTGTAAATAGTGGAAGCTTCTCATTATTAAAATTATTATCTTTTGCATTATCCTTTAAGAATATTCGAGTTAACGTCCAATTAGAAGTGCTTCCCTTCTAGTCAATGAGGTTATGGTATTCTTGGAATATTAGGTTTCAAACAACTTACGGGGACATTTGACTAAGACTTGCTTTTAACAATATCAAATTGCCTAGTGGGGTTGGAAATTTGCATTTTTATGCTCGGTTATGAGAATTATTTGTGGTCTTTATATTAGAATATATTTTCTCTCTTCAAATAATATTACCATTAACATTAACATTAACATTGTATAGTATAATAATTACAAAACCAATATTTCATGATGCAATTAAATGGGTGACATCTCAACTATCAAGTTGTAGTTAGCTGCAAGGCATCTCATATAAGAAATACCAATCCATTTATTTTGTCTTCTCTGGTTTGAATACAATTTTTTGATTTGGAAGATTCTAATCCAAATCTACAAATTATCTTTTATCAGTATTATAAGTAAAGTAAGTTACAAAAAATAATATAAAAGATCAAAGTTATTGTGTCTTGTTGTTTAAATCATGTTGCTTTAATGTTTTTGGATCTTTAACCGTTTTTAGGTTTTGCTTATGTCTTTGATTATGTATTAATCATGCTGTTATAGATGACATGGATTTTGAATCGATTAGTGCTCATGTATATTGGCTTTCAATCTTCCATCGAGGAAGATGTATCTCGTTTTTGAATATTGGCGGTGTGGGCAATGGGGTGAAATGTGAGGGAGGAAACATAGGATTACGATAGGGGTGCTAGATGAGTCAGAGTCGATGTTCGGAGGTTAGCAAGTAGAACATGACAAACCTGAAAATCATGTCAAACACATGAACCCGAAAACGATACACATATTCACGGGTTTACATGAACATGACTAGTTTAACCTGTTTTTCTTTTTCATATTAATATTTCATGGTTACAAATTAACATATTA
>JARYGA010001711.1:0-27154 GCA_030545235.1 Helianthus tuberosus | reverse complement strand
CAACACAAAGTAATGATTCATTTTATTCTCACGTGGTAACCAAACAAGACATGGAATGGTAATGATCCATTCCATTACATCGTCCATTCCATTACCTCGTACATTCCATTCACCCGTCTATTCCATTACGCTATACCAAACAGACCCTTAAAGAATTATATGTTGTGTTTTAATACTTTTAATGACTTAAACTCCTAAATTTATGTAAAATTATTTTGTTGTCCATTTTACACACTATATTACAATACATCTCATAAAAATATCTTATATTTTAAGTTGTACGAGTATAATTACTTAAGTTACAACACTTGATGCAAATGTTAAAAACTTTTTAATGGTAAATATGTCTTTTTGAATAATACCTACATCTTTACCTCACACAACTTTACTCAACTTTTGATTATTCTAAAAATAATTACACTTTTCCCCTTAGTATAAACTAACCAACCTCACAATTTTTAAATGAACATAACTTTTTCGTACGGTAATAATTTTTTTTAAATTACACCATAAAACGAGCATTTTATTCTCTTTAATTTAAGTATCACAGTGTTATATTTTTTTTAGTTTTAAAAATTGATATGTTAGGTGATTTACAGTGTCTAAGGGTGAGCCATAATTCGACCGTTAACCGAAAACATATGAAATTAGAGAGAAATCAACTGTTGTATACGAAACCAAACAATTCAATACTACTAATTAGGTACGATTCAAAGAGTTACATTTTAGTTGAAGGACCAAATGTGACTAATGATCATAAAGACGCAAATATATTTCATATCATTAGTTAAGGGGGAGATTGTAAAGACCAAATGTGACTAATGATCATCAAGAGTCAAATATATTTGATATCATTAGTCAAGGGAGACCTTGAAGATAATACAAGACGTTGATAACATTAGCCTAAGGAGGAAATTGATGGGTCTTGAAATTGAGATTGATGCTTTGATACTAAATTGTAAGTCCAAAACTTGAATCTACGATGCTAGTGATTGATTCCTATAAAATACAATATAAATCATAAAATGAACACACCAATATATTTCAATGAAAAACCCAATAGATGATTTGCATATGATCATTACAATAAAGCCCCTAAAATCTTAAACGTGTGTTATATCCTAAAACCCTAAATCTTTTTTTCTATTTATAGCCAAATTGTAAGACCCCAAAACCTGATTTTTATTAATTAGTATGTTTTCTTGTGTATTGTCATGAAATAAAAATAACTAAGTTACGTAACTTAGTTAGAATATAAGTTAAATATGAAGGGATGAAGTTTTAAACAAAAGAGGTAGAAAGCAAACATGAGTGTCTAAAATTGCAAGATGGAAATTAAGGTTTTTGACAAATAACCCCCCCCCCCCCCCTCGAATGTGTGTATATGTCGTGATATACAACGAGAACCATGGAGGGTTCTCACACAACTTCAATCCAGAAATTTGATGTTAAAATTGAAGCCAAACCCTTGCATCATCAAGGATTTCTAATCATCTAGCCCTAACAAACATGTGTTAACTGGTAGATTCTAATATGGTGACTTTCCAAGTAATGGGTGTGTGATCTGTCTTTGATTTGTATGTTAATAAGCAGGAATGTGTGTTAAAATCACCAAATAGAACTTGATTTATAAAAGGTTCAAGTAATTTTATGTTTTGAGATGAAACTCACTTGTAGTGGTAAGAATGGCGACATGGGTGAATCACCCATGTCTAGTTCTTGTTCAAATGTTGATGTATTATGTAGTATTTGTTAGTGCATGCGTCTGTCGACTTCGTCTTGTATCGAGTCTTGTTCATAGAATGTTAGATCAGGGCACGTAGTTCAAGATTAAAGGTTATTTCGCTTGAAAGAGAGTAATTTCGCTTGAAAGAGACATGTGCAGACTCAAGCGAAATTAACTTAGTTAATTCCGCTTGAACTGTCACACTACCTCTTCAAGCGGAATCAGATCTCTATATATATGTGTTCAAGCGAAATCATTTAGAATCTTTCCGGTTAGAGCAACGAAGTGCTACCGAAGTGTCGTCTCGCTGTAAAACGTCATTATATCAATAATACGACAGTTTAAAGTGATATTCTAGCTGAATTGACCTCAGTATGTCTGTTTCCGCCTTTCGTACTGAGAAAAACTCTTCTGATCGACTCGTTCGGGTCAGAAAACGATCCCACAAGTGGTATCAGAGCTCAGGAAGAAGAGTTCTTACCAATTCAGCTGAAATTTCTGATTTCTACACCTTCTTTTTCAAACTAAACTTGTTTTCACGGTCAAAATGTCTTGATTTTTACACATCGTGTGCGTATTAGTTTTTTAACAAAGCCTTGTGAGTTTCAGACCTTAATTTGAGATTTTGGATTGATTTCGCTTGAAAACATTATTTCGCTTGAAAGTTTTGTTGATTCCGCTTGAAACTTGCAATTCCGCTTCAAAGTTTTAATTTCGCTTGAGTTGGTTCAAGCGGTATTAGTAATTTCGCTTGCAAGTCCTTATTCCGCTTGAAAAGATATTTCGCTTCAAAGGAAATTCCGCTTGAGATTGTGATTCCGCTTGAAAACACTGTTTGACAATTTCTTGATAACCGAATTGTCACACCCCCAAAATCCACACGCTGAATATCACCGCTTGGAGGCGTGACTGACCAGGATCAAGCCACCCATCATATTGAACATGCATGAAAGTAATTATAAAATCCAACCAATACAATTGGTGTCCAACAAAACATAGTTTAAGTTGCAAGCGGAAGCATAATGTCTAAAACCAAATCATAAGTTAATAATGTTTAAGTTTATCATGAACACTCAATGTCCATGCTCCACAACAACTCTTCTCCATGCAAGCTCCTGCTACCTATTGACCTGCAAAGCATGTAGTAACGAGTCAACAACAATGTTGAGCGAGTTCACAGTTGGGTGTTTGTTTTAAGTTGTTCCAAAAACAGTTTCCTTTAACTGGCATCCTTGCCGTGGGGGTTACCCCATAGTTGAAAACGTGTTTTGTTTATTCCCGTTTACTCTGGCAATCCAGCCGTGGGGGCTACCCCATGTTTAATTATCTGGCTCTCTGGCCGTGGGGGCTACCCCATGTATATTCTACTAGACTCGTTACCATATCGACTGCTGACTGTAGTCATGTTTATGTGCCCTGAACTGTCAATGTCTATCATCATTAACGTGCCCAGATCCATTAGTTCACGCCCGTCCTCTGCGGTATGGTGTGAGGCTTGTCAAACCTAACACTACTAGAAAATAAGGTATTTGCTACCACATTTTCGGTAGCAAAACGGTAGCAATTGCTCTTTTGCCACCGTTTTGCCACCAAAAACTCGGTGGCAAAAGAACACGTAGCAAATGCCCTATTGCCACCTATTTGCTACCGTTTTATTTTTTGCTACCGATTTTGCTACCGCTATTTTGCCACCTTTTTGCTACCTCGTTTTGTCACCGTTTTGCTACCGCTATTTTGCCACCTTTTTGCTACCGCTTTTTGTCACCGTTTTGCTACCACATTTTGTTTTGTCACCATTTTGCTACCGCTATTTTGCCACCCTTTTGTTACCGCTTTATCACATTTTGCCACCGTTTTGCTACCATTTATGGTATTCCATTTGCATTCGGCTATTCCTTTTCCTAAAAACATAACAATTTATAACTTGTTGCCATTCCATTAAAATGTAAAAATTTATACATCGAGTGGTCCTCATAATAAACATCCAAATCAAAACATCATATAACTCAAATTAAATTATCCAAAACCAAACATCCAAACTAAAAGTGTGTGCTTGTATAAGGGTGGGATTTCTTTCAAGAATAGACTGTTCTTTAAACCCGAGCTTGCAAGATAACTCTCAGTTACCACGAAAATATGCATCAATCCATGATGATCACAATATACAAAACGTGCTGGTTTGGAGGTTGTGAAGATGCCGACCTTCTAGCGGCATTTAGGCATTTAGCGACGCTATTCACGATGGCGTCAGGATGGCGTCGATGTTCTTTCTATATCTCTTGGTCGACTTCCGCCCCAACAAATTTACTTTGAAGACCCAATCCTATTGGATCATTTCATGTGTTTCAGAACGGTATTGTTGTAAAAAAATCAGTCATTATGATGTTAAAGTAATGATACATAAATATAGGTGTACCTTTCGCAGTTGAAGACTGACTAGGTAATTTTAAACCACTCGCAGTTGACAAGACAGTATGAAAACGGATGTCCAAACGCAAGACAGTCTTTTTCCATAAGTGCCTACATAAAAATAGGGATTAAAAATACTTTTTTACTAAGCTGACAAGACATGTATACATAGTCTACGTCTTGAATGAAACATACCTGAAATCCCTTGATGGTGCGGTAATATGGATCAAGTAACAAGCTTGCAAGAACAACTAGCTGGCTAGTTATGTCCCATCCATCACTGTAAAAAAACATGTTCATGAAGAATATCACATATTTAAGTTTCTTAGGAAGAGTAATAAACCCATATACAAAGCACTAAAGCAGTGCAGTAATAATAAATTAGAATAGGTTGAAAGTCACGAGTCTAAAATAGTCACAGATGCTACGTATACCTGCAATGATAAAGCACGGATGTTGACTCGACTGCAACACGAGCAGAAATCCAAGTGAAGCCTGCCAAAACATTCTGGATATGTATTAACCAGCCACTGTCACCAAGGGTTGATACAGATGCAGACATACTACTGAGATTACCTCCACCTCATGTCCATCCACCATGTCTCTGTTGTGAACAAAGTTGATCAAATAATACACTTATTACATCCAACTATTTCATCAGCACCAGAAGCTAGATGGTTTGGTGACGGAGTACTAAACTCAAGACCACGAACGTAAAGGGAGAAATAAAATTGTAATTATAAAGAAAAAGTAAGAGATATAATGCAGAGTGGCGACTTATCTCATATGCCAAGAGAATATCAAGTGTAACGCTGTAACATCATAGAAATGTAAAACTTACAGGCCCTTTATGCCTTGATAGTTGTTAAATAAGAGCGCCTTCATTTTCTTCAGAACTGTAGTCAGTTAAGATAGGAGCAATAAGACTTTATCTTAGCATGTTACCACTAAAACGCCATTTTAGGATCTCGAACGATGATTCATCAGCAAGAAAATTACGCGCCTTGAACTTTTGGTATCTTTTCACAAGAAAAACATTAGATATTCCTACTCAACAAGGCTACCTCCAATTGAAACCAAAATAAAGATGCAAGAACAATTTGTACGAACAAAAGAAGCCGTCTCTCACTCTCTCTATCTTTTGAATACAAGCACCATTTCCAATTTCATTACTTTTTTTGTCACAGTTAAGAGTGGATCAATGCTAATATCATGTGCCGCCCAATATAGATATAAAGGTCATTCCTACAAAGCTTAAGAGAGAGACCTTTAACTGTAGACCATCTAAATTGCCACTGCTACCTCACGAAAAGGTCATTCCTACAAAGCTTAAGAGAGAGACCTTTAACTGTAGGCCATCTAAATTGCCACTACTACCTCACGAAACACGAACAAACCTCATATTTAAACTTATAAGAAAATCAGATCTAATAACAGATATACATTAAATCTTATTGGCAAGTGATCTTCATAAGCTATAAATTCACAGTTAGATCCATCTTCTATCAAGAGATCCATTTAAAACTTCAAGTAGTATCAAACAGTGTTGTTAGGAAATGATCAAGTTTATTTGCAAGTGAAAAATTCTCAGTGGCAGATAATATTCTTTTAAATTCAAAGAAAGGTACATCAAGACCTTTTCTATCTTCATCACTCAGTACCCCTCGGAAATCGTGAAAAATGCATGGAACTCTGAGATCCACTTCTTTACTACAACGGTCGAGTCAATGATGAAAAGGACGGAGAAGACGGAGTCTGAATGTTTTAAGCATGTGTCAGAGAGACTGCGGGCCTGTGATGAACTGCTGAAGGCTGTAACGGATGTTGCGTTCCAAGAAGGGTTAAAGGCCAGTTATCAATTCTCGAGGATGGGAGTAGCTTTGGAGAACACTTCATGTTTTAGTCCACATGCTCATGAGAAACTACAACAGGCTGCAGAAGCCTTGGAGTTGATTGGTTTCTCTTATACTATAGAGAAACTATATGCTTTAGCCAATGCCTCTCTTGAAGATACCGAAGTTATTATGACAATTGACATTTGCAGATAGCATCGAATAAGATCAAGAAGAAACTTGACTTGTTATATGAACTCCTAGTAATAGCTATTCCTTTAGTGTAAACATCTTCCCCTGCTCCCAAACCTTACAAAAACCAAACATAATTACATATATATGTCATGATTTTAAACCACACTCTAGATCTGTGGGTAAATATATATGTTAAGAATGAATAATTCCGGTAAGGAAAGATCTCACGATATATAAACATGACTAAAATACAATCTTTTTTTTTTGTTTCTTGCTGAAAAAAAAACGGAGTAACTTAATGACTAATGTTACAGGGGAAACAATGTATTCAAACTAGTCCCAACGTTCATATACTTCTGTAAGAGTACTTATCTCTTATACATCTACATATCTTTTCTGTATGACTGTATGAGTAAAAGAAACATAAAAATACCAACACTAATAACCAAAAAAAATCCAAAAACCATATGCAAATCATGCATAAATGAAGAAAAGACATTAGAGAAATTATAAATTTATGAAATCAATCATCAAATTAACAAGAACTGAAGTCGAGAATCATACCTTGCTAAACCCTAATATGTGAAATCAATAAGCCATGGATGGTTCTCGATGACTTTGATAACGATAAAAGTTCAACCTTATCTTCAACTTGATTCACTGTCAACCAAAACAAAACAAACGCGTATAAGAACATATATCATCAATTCAATAGCTAGTAATCAAATCTGATGGTTCTGTACAATAGATTGTGTTCCTTCTATGAACGATAATCATAATGAACACACTAGGATAACTTCGTTGTTCAAATCGCAGTAGCGTATTGCTTATCAAATCCGAATGCTAAGTTGCTCTTTCTATTTCCAGATTAGGAATTCTTAGTTACGGAGAAAATTGATAAACAAACAACAAAAGATTCAAAAACAGGTACATATTGAACAAATAGCATCAAAACATTGATATGATTTGAACGAATATAAACCTATATATAGAAAGCGGTAACCTAGAATTCAAAAAACGAATATAAACAGAGATTTGATTGAAATTACCTGATTGATATGAATGCAATTGATAGCGTATCAATTGATGGACTGTACGGGCGATTAATGTGTACGAGCCCTAACTGAGGTGGAGAGTATCGATTGATGGAGCATATCGAGCCCTAACAGAGGTGGAGCGTCGGTGGGGCGGAGCGGCGGTGGTGCATCGGTGGAGCGGAGCGGAACGGCAGTGGAGCGTCGGTGGAGCGAAGCAGTGGTGGATATGAAACCCTAACAGGAAGTCATGAATGAAACACGGTCTAAAAAAGAAAACAACCGCCTAATTTGCCACTAACTTGCTACCAAATCATAACGAGGTACGCATATTGCAATTCGGATAGAAATTATTAAGTAAATTTGCTACCGTTTATTTTGGTAGCAAATTTTGGTGGTTATTGCCCATTATTCTAGTAGTGTAAATAGCGCTATCTAACTAATGACCCGCTCGCCATTGGCCCGGCGATTAAGTCGATATAAAAAGAAGGGACTTCGTGATAGAGTTTTGGTCTAGTGAAATTTAAACTGTCCATGAGGACGAGGAATTATATTCCTGAACCCGTACTGTCCTACCCAAGAAAGGACGAGGAATCCATCTTCCTTAACCCATTCCCGACCCCTGGGAATCCCATGCTTTGTAGAAAGTGTGAACTCACCTTAGGTTAGCTCGGCAGATAAACGAAAGGTCAATTGAGCCGCTAGAGGTCAACCACGTCCTAACATGGTTACCGTACAAGTCAGGTCTAGGTTCAAATAGTGCACGTATGTTTACACAGAGATAGCAGGTTACGAACACATGGTATACACGACATACACGTAAAACAATATCAGATAAGTAAATGACAAAACCCAATAATACCCAGCCCAACATGTTGTGCGTTCAGCACAGCCTTGTGCGACCCACAACATGTTGTGCGATCCAATATATACCCGGCCCAATAATTAGAAGCCCAAACAGTGATCTTGTGCGGTCCGGTTAAGCTTGTGCGACTGGACAATCTTGTGTGACTCGGGACTTGGGCTTTGAGGCCCAACAGTAGTGAAATTCGTGTGAGGCCCAAGCCTTGTGCGATCAGCACTATCTTGTGTGATCCATAAGAGCTTGTGCGATCATGCAATAGCTGTGTTGTATGCTGTGTTTAATCAGTTGCACTCTACGGCTTGTGCGACTGTGTTGTGCGACCAGTCTTGTGCGATCAGATCAGATTCTATGTGATCTGATCTTGTGCGATCGTGAGGGACCTTGTGCGATTGGTTTTATTATCTGAATATTATGCATATCAATTATAGGAAATCCACAGTTACCAATCATACATTAAATCGGTCAAAGCAATCAAACAATTTCCAATTTTCTTGGTTATCAATCAACAACTAACAAGTTTCAAACTTAACCAATAATCGATCAAAACAACATATTCTGTAACACCTCGAGAATATTATGCATATCAATTATAGGAAATCCACAGTTACCAATCATACATTAAATCGGTCAAAGCAATCAAACAATTTCCAATTTTCTTGGTTATCAATCAACAACTAACAAGTTTCAAACTTAACCAATAATCGATCAAAACAACATATTCTGTAACACCTCGAAAATTTACGTCCTATGATGTGTTGACACGTGTCATAGGTTTGAACGTGTGAAAGAATGTTCTTGAAGGACTAAAGTTGACAAACAATGAAACTATGTAAATATAAGGGTTCAAAGTGTCAACAATGAATAAATATACTATACAATAACCCTGCATGATGTTTATAACCTTAAACGAATGGATCATGGATCATACGAAGCGAATTGTGAAAGAAAGTGAGAGATTACAAACTACAGGGGTTAAATGTGTCAACATGTTAAGATATACCTCTGAGTGACCTTTTAGCAAACCTGAAGCCTTGTAACGATTAATTATGCTCATTAGAATGCACCATAAAAATTTCACCAAGTTTCGTTACCGTATGAGAAAGTTATGATAAAATTCGTGTGTGAGGGTTAGAATCGTCAACATTGAAAATTAGGGTTTTCGGGTGATCACAAAGTTACCCGAGGACTTGACAAAGATGGTATAAGCCTTAAAGCCCCTAAATGTCAATATTAAAGCCTCTTAATGCAAGAAACCATGAGAAAGCGACCTTTCGGGGGACCAAGGACCAAAAATGCAATAAAGGAAACAATTGTAACCTGATCCGGAGACTAAGGCGGGCCGCGTAAGATCCTTAAGACCTTTACGCGGGCCGCGTGCGACTGCCAGCTGCAGAAACAACAGGCAGCTGCCTGTTCTGTCCCTTAACCGACTCCAGTGCCATTTTGGCATACCATGGGCTTGCCTAAAATGGTATTTAGGCTGTAGATGACACTTGTAAAGATCCATGATCAGTTGTAGACTCATTTGGCAACCATCTAGGAAGATCACAGTCACTATATAAGGCTTATGTTGCAACATGCAACCACACTTCAACTTCTGATCATTTGAGGAGCACAACAGCAGTCACAAGACCTTCCTAATCATCCATTAGACACGTGTAAGTACCCTTAACCCTTCTTAATTAAGTTTTGATTAGTTTATAGCCTAGAAGTCAAACCGTCGTAATTACGGTTTGACTTAGCGATTAATCGCTAACGGTCCAGTGTTTTTTCGAAATGAAAGTTGTTATAAGTTGGTAATTATGTGGGCAATTAACCCTTAAAAGGGTACTCACTGATTCCCATCCTAGCTAGGTCGTTTGTCGAGTCAAACGTTGTCCGAAAAAGTCAACAGAACCATTAAACGCGTAATTAGCGATATAGAAGGCGTGTTGTAACACCTGTGTCACTTCAACCGTCAAACAAATTCCAAACCAATGAAATATTGTATTTCATACTTGGGATTTGTAAAATTATGTGTATCTTTTACACATATCAACTCTTGTTTGATTTTAAGCTTTAAATCAATTTCTGGAGGGTTATACGCGCTTTGATGCGTAATTATAACCAGTTTAATCCAACGAACACTCCGGAATAGTGAAATAGGCTTAACATACCTTAAATAACCTTTACATAACTTAGAAATAAGTTTTAAAGGCTTTGGTATGGCAAAAACAAGTTAATTCGCTTACAGGGACTAAAGTTGACAAACTGCGAAAGTATGCCAATTTGAACTGTAACAGACATTCCGGAACATGACCATAAGTTAAACATACCATAAATATCCTTTACATAGCTTAGAAATAGGCTTTGAGGTGTTCGGTATGCTAAAATAAACTTTTGTGTCATTCAGGGACTAAAAGTGTCAAAAAGTGCACAAGTTTGCATTTTCGCGCATAACTTACGTTCTGAATACATCCGGACATCCAAAAATTTATGTAAGCATGACTATATTATATTTTAGTGTTCGCCATAAGAAAAATCCATTCGTCGCGTCATTTGGATCGTTTTTCGCGCTTGTGCGCATTCCGTCGTAATTAAGCGAACATCGCGTTCGTACGACCAAACGAACCATCATCCGGCATATTTCTGAGCATGTTTTGAGTTCCCTATACTTTAACTTCATTTTAGATCCTTGAAATGAGGTTAACGGGGTTCAAACGCATCAAAAATCGCTTAAACACGTGCAGGGACTAAACCTGTCATTTATGAAACATTTCTGGAACAGGGAGGGGTGTCGCGTAGCGCGAGCCCTAAAGACTTACCAGTCGCGCTACGCGACTGCCTATTCTGGACCAGATTCCATGTCTTTAACACAAGTTGCAGCTGATTGATCCTTAACCACATGTTTTAAGTTGCTTAGTCACTAAGATAAGGACTCATATGTAGCTTCCATAAGGTTCCGACAAGTGTACGGGTTTGATCATGGCACGTTTTCCATGAAACGATCCTAACGGTTCGGGTATTCCTATAAATACCCAACCCACACAACCTCATTTTGCACAAGAATTCTGATTTGAGAGCTCTAAGTTGAAACCATTGTTTCATACCTGAGTTCTTGGATCGGGATTAGCATTCGGGGACCCTTCGTAAGTATTCTTTCGTTCTTTTCCTTATTTTATTGCTTTTCGAGTCCGAAAGTCAAACTTTGTTTGACTTTCAGCGTTGACCAGTAATGGTCAATGCGAAGTTCGTTTGAACTTCGCAACGTGAGTGTAATCACGTTGGTCATAGTCTCTTGGGACTATGCCCACTGATTACCACGTTGTCTAGGGTCGTAGGGTAGGCGATCTGATAAATCGCCTATACCTTCGAACTCGACCCATTTGGTCGATCATTAGGATCCGACCAAATACATTAGGTGACCATAGTAGGTAGGGAATAACCTTCCGAGGTTATACCCTATGGTCACATCGTTTAAGTAGTTGTATGATAGGTAGTTTATATGCCTTAGGTAAATTACCAGAATACCCTTTTCATGTATAATTGGTAATTAAGCATATGTAACTTAAACTTTTGTCACATAACTGATTATGTAACATGTTTAGGCATATAACACTTGTCATAGGGCTAGTTAGGCGTTCCGAACGCGTTTGACGCGAACGACGCGTTAAAGTAGCATAAGCTACCTAAACGGGTCGTAATGGGTCGATAACACTTAGGTTAAGTTTCATTTAGTATGTAGGCTTTGTTAAACCAAATGACACGAGTCTCTACACTCGTTTGGTTTACAAACCCTAATGCTACCCAATCTTCCGATTTAGGTCCGGTTAATTAACATAGTTACCTATTTAGGTGCCGTTTGATTTCCGTGATCTCTAGCATTGCTTGGTGATTATCTTTAGACATCTGAGCAATCTCAAGTGAGTACATAGACCCCTCTTTTACTGTTTTCCAAACTGTTTTGGGGTGGAACACATGTGCCTACTTGTTACTTTAATGCTTTCCGTTTTCACATCATATACTGGTTATGTTCATTAGTACACTATTAGTACATTGATTTACATGACTTTTCTGCTTCGTATGTTAACTTAGCATACTTGGTACATCATTTTACATTACATTTCATACTACGTGTGCCCATTGTGTGCATTACTTAGTACAGCTGATTTCATCACATACTTACATTTTGACATTTGATCATACAAGTTATTACTTATCTTTTGACAAACTAAATAACTATCTATGATTTAAACATTGATTTTCTCAAAGAACATAAAATAAATTGTTGAATTGTACTTATTTTATGTTCACCAGACCGATTGTTAGTATGATATAGCGCTATAGGATTTGACACCCCATTCCTGTTGGCATGGAATGTCTGAAACCAATTTGTTGCTCCATCCAAATAGGGATTGCCTTTGTGGTATCCTTATAGTCTCAAAGGTGTATTTTGATGCACCAGGTCTGAATGAATTCTTAAATCACACTATTAAAGTATATTTTGATATACTCTCATGTGTGGTATTGTACAAAACCAACATATTTATTTTATTAATCATCCAAAGCATATTTTGATATGTTATTTACTAAACCAAAACATAGTTTAATATGTTATTTATCACATCCAAAGCATATTTTGATATGTTACTTACTAAACCAAAAACATAGTTTAATATGTTATTTATCACATCCAAAGCATATTTTGATATGTTACTTACTAAACCAAAAACATAGTTTAATATGTTATTTATCACATCCAAAGCATATTTTGATATGTTACTTACTAAACCAAAAACATAGTTTAATATGTTATTTATCACATCCAAAGCATATTTTGATATGTTACTTATGAAACCAAAACATAGTTTAATATGTTACTTACAAATCCAAAGTATACTTTTGATATGCTACTATAAGGTTATTCGTTTAACTTTACATTACTTACCATAAACATTTCTACAATTGTTAAACATAGACATTCTATATTGGTGGTTTGGTTTGATTAAGTGATTAAGTAACGATGCGTGTGTAATATGATACAAACATGGTGGATACGCCGCTGGTACTTCCTATATATAAGTGTTTGTATGGCATTACATGTCGTAGCGTTATTTGAATCATTTCAGTTTGATACATAGAACATTTTATACAAATAACATACTTTTCACAAGACATTGTTTTACAAACAACTTATCTTATACAAACTCATCTTAAATGGTTATTCATTTAACCATACATTATTTCACTTATTTATACATATCATCTGAACTTATTGTTTTTCAAATGATTTACAAGACAAAGCAAATTACAAGGTTCATGACTAAACATTTTCTCAAACATAAGTCATGAATTCTATTTTCACAAAACCTATGTATCTCACCGGCATTTTTATGCTGACGTACCTATTTTCACATGTGTTTTCAGGAGATGAAGCATAGGACTTATCAAGACATACTTAGGCGGACCTGTGCCTTAGTGACTTAAAACGAGACAAGACTAGTTGATTGTGTTGTACTTCTTTGTTTATTTAGACATTGTAACACTTTTAATCAATAAAACGAAACTTCAATTGCCATGGATTTGAAACAATTAATTCTGTTACAACACTCCCCGACGTTTCCGCCACGTTTTGTATGTTTTACGTGGTCGGGGTGTGACACGTGTAACCTGTTTTATCATTCATATAACTTGATAATAAGTATAATAACTTGTCTAAGCTTGTTTGATTCGACAACTTTCTGTTTTGAACCGATTCGGAACCGAAAGACGCAAAAGTTTGACTTTTGGTTTGACTTCAGTTCTGACCCGGTTTTGATAGGTTTAGACATGCCTTAAAGTTCCATTAGGACCTAGTTACATGTTTGTATAACCCTCTGCGTTTATACCACTTAAATCCTTAATTGTCCGACGTTTCCGTTAAGTGCTTAAATATTGACCATAATGCCCTTATGACCATACAACGAGAATTTTGGAAATGTGAAAGTACAATAATCTTTGTTACTGATTATAGAACATGTCCCTAAATTTTCACATCAGTTGGAGGTCTAGATTAGGAGTTATGCTTAATGACGTATTTAGAACGCTTCTTAGTAATTAAACGGCGTCATTAGCATAAAGCCTATCTAAACCCCATTTTTGACACCAAACCTTTTACCCACTGATGTAATATAATATTTTGGGATTTTTGAAGATTTTTAATTATTTTTAAACTGATCATAAGCTAGGATTAGTGCCTTGATTCGGTAAATACCGATTATACCCTTTTCGGCCATAAAATGAGTTTTACAAGTCCTTTTGCTACCAATCCAATTGCTACTGATTTTAAATAATAAATGTAGTGTTTTGAGCCTTATAACCTGATTAGAAAACTCAGAATCCTATTTTAACCCGTACGTCGCTTAAAACGGCTTTATACGCGTATTAAACGCATAGTTTGGGTTTAAAACTATTTTGGCATATAAGACTTATAACCAAATGTGTTAACCTGTTAAAATAAGCTATTTTACTGATTTATTCAGACCCGGATCACAGAATATAAATTAATTCCTTTTTAATCTTCAAAATGACCAAAATACCCCTACGAGGCTTATTATGAGATTAAACTTGTTTTGGGCATAATGGAAGGTATCATACTGATATCACAACATATTTAAGGCATGTTAACTTAGGAAACCTGTTTAGGACTCTTACGGTTACCCGTAACGCTTCATGCGCGTTCGGTTCGGTTTATGTAACTAGTTTACATAAATTAGCCGAAACGGGTCAAACCTTATCAGTTTATTCTCAAAATCCAGAATGTGTATAATATACCCATATTAAGCAAGTCTTCAAACTTTTCGGGTCTAAATCACATTCTATCCGGTCTTCGCTTAATCGTGCGTACGAACCGTATCTTTAAAACTAACCGGTCTAAGCTTAAGCTTAATTAAAGACCCGTTAGGATTCTAATAGGTTGTTATAAACCTTCGTTCCAGAATAGGAGACCCGGTAAAAGATACTTGCACTCGCTGATTTTGATTTATACTTGCTCAGGTAAATACTTTTAACTTATTTTCCCTATACGGGCTTGGGGTACGGTATATAAAATACCGCTTGGTCGGGCATTGAATCTTTAATTGTATGATGATTAAAGTATTGAGATGTCTCGTTTAAATTGTTTTGTTTGCTTAAAGCCTTTGGGGGGTTAATGACCATGTCCCGGATATCCCTGGCATCATTTTACGAAATGGCCACGACCTAAGCACCGGGCGTAGGCGTACGCCCGTCGGTGTCTCATTTAAATAATGTGGTGTGTCTATTGATCTTTAACCCGGCTCGATCCGGGCTACTGAACGCATAAGAAACATGTAAATCCTTTACAAGAATTATATTCAAATAATTATCCCAGGTTATAAAATATTATTTGTGCCTTGTGCCTTAAATGCATTTTCTTAAACTCTTTTCAAAATGAGTCGGTTGATTGTATTTACCAGTGTAAACTGACGTATTTTCTCAAAAAGGTTAAGTGCAGGTACTACGCGTAATAGGCTGGCTTTTCTCCTAGCATCCACAATAAGTCTCGCAAGCTTGGATGTCATAGACTGTTGAACACTGTTTCCTGTTATTTTGATCTACCTGTGGATTTATATTCAACTATTTGTGATACTTAATATTACAATATTGTTTGGTTGAAATGAATCTATACTTTGCTTCCGCTGTGCATTTAAATATTGTGTTGTTTGACTAATATGTTGCCAACCACGTCACGATACTCCCCCACCGGGCCCACCGGTGACTCGTGGAAAATCTGGGGTGTGACAGGTTGGTATCAGAGCCAACGTTGAGTGAATTAAACACTAGCCTTTTGTGTTTAATCTCAATGACACAATTGCACATTCCTAAATCTTCGAGTCTAGACAAAGAACTTAGGAATAATCCAAAATGTTTTTATTATTAATTTAAATTTTGTCCTTTATTTTCCTTGTTATTACCATTGTTAATATTGACAGGTTTAACAATGCCGCCAAGATTCAGGCGAGGAGGACGAGGAAAGGAGCCGATCAGCGCCCCTAACGACCATGAGGCCGGGCCTTCGCGCCGGCGAACTCCTTCTTCTACAAGGAGTGCAGATCCGCAAGAACCTTGGAGGATTTATGAGGAGTCTTCCAGACGATCTACGTCGTATAGCTCGACGCCTCCATATCATCACTCCTATGGGCCTCAGTCCGAGAATGAGCCCAACAACCCGCAACCTTCATACATACCGCTACAGCGATCCTTATCGCACCGTTCCTTCGACGACCCTACTCCTGTCTTTCGGGGCCAGTTTAACCCGGCGGACTACCTACCAGAACAAGGGGGCTTTAACCCACTAGGACCGGGGGATCATTTTTCAGGTGATCAAGCGATGGACATGGACGAGGACACAGATCCCGTGAGCCTGCCACCGGAACCCCGAACCATCCTGTTGAGATCTCTGATGGTTCGTCTTTTCACGGAACACCATACCAAGGTCCGGATAGTCATCAGGCACAGTTCGAATGGTGTGAGTGGTACTTTACACCATCTTACCATTCATCGCCTCACCAGCAGCCGCAACAGCAGCAGCAAGATCCCTCTGGGGATCCACGTTTCGTGGCAGTCACGCCACCGCCTCCACCGCCGCCAGTTAATCTAGCGCCTCCAGCACCACCAAGACGTAGGAGGACTGGCGCACGGATGTCAGCACGAGCAGGGGATTTTCATTTCAGCACCCCTCAACACTCTAGTGGCAGCCACTACCCGCCACTATATGAAGACCCAGAGATGGGTGGACCTTCAGTTCCAGTGTCGGAAGTGAATTCGGCACCTATTGCACCGCCATCACCGGGTTTTGGCAACCCTATCCCTGCTTATACTGCTCCAGCAGCTTACAACCCATACGGACCGTCAGCATACACTAACTATAACTATGCTGAGGATCCTTACCATGTGGCATCAAACTACTATGCCCAAAACCTTGAGGGACCATATGGAACCCTTTGGGGAATGGGACATCCAGCTCGTGGATATCAAGTACCTGTTCAGCCACCACTTCAGCATCAGCCACCACGGTTTTCCCTGCCAGAGCAGGAGGATCTCCGTCATAGGATGGACAGGGTTGAGAGAGACCTCCAGAGAGAGCGTAGGAAGAATCAGGGATTCATGAGTGGCTTGGCAAGTTTGCTGAAAGGAAAGAAGAAAAGGGATCGTTAAATCCCAATATGTATTATTGTATTTCCTTGTTTAAATCAAGTCCCTACGTGGACATTTATTTATGTGTATATGTAGTCCCTGCGTGGACATCTATCTTTGTACTTAGTCCCTACGAGGACTTGTCTTTATTAGTCCCTGCGTGGACATTTATTTTTGCAAACAGTCCCTGCGAGGACTTGTATTGCCAGTATAGCTCCTGCGAGGGCAAGTGTTTATGTGAAAAGTCCCGTTTAGGGCAAAGTGTACTACTTTTAAGTTTTAATGGAATGTAAGTTTATAAATTTCATCTTTGCTATGTTATGCATAATTAAATTATATATGAAATAAATAAATCGGAATCATTCCTTTTTAAAAAAATCTATCTGCCTATTTTAATTTTTAATTAAGGATCTTAAAGGTATAACCTAGCCTGCATGTCATTTTAAGACCTGGCCAAGATGGTAAAACCCGTTAAAAAGATTCAAATCCAAGTTAACATCTGAAAACATGTTAACACTCCTGGCAGACATGATTCGTTAAAATCACACGTGTTATTATTATATAGGGATTTTTTTTATTCCTAACCCAACTAAATGATATCTGAATCATGGGTTAAATCATCAATAAAGATGATCAGTTCTTTTTACCATCCATTGGTAATATAATGCCTGCGGGCCCTTCTCGTTTTCATATGAGACAAAAGACAGTAATAGTCTGTGACCCTGTCTGATAAAGGTAATGAACTATGTTCAAACTTTAAAAGCCTTGATTCTCTGAAATCATAGCTTATGATTTAATTTGTCCCTGTGACTAGGCCTTATGTGCTAATAAAACTGTTATTGTTCTATAATTAGGATAAATTATATTAGAAATCCTAAATAAATGTGAGTAATAAATTAACCATATATGGTCTATGATTACCACGGTTAATAAAATTGCCATAAAAGGCAATTCTATAATAAACTCACCAATGAATTTTGTCAATATGTAGCAGTTCAAGCAACATGGCCGACTCAAGCGAGATTAATAGTCACCCTCGGGGAGAGCATGTTAATGCCCGAGTAAATGTGGCGGGTGCAGAATTACAGGCAATGATAGATAATGCCGTTAATCGAGCTATGGATAGACAGCTCCATGAATCAAGTGGTACCCATGCAAGGACCCGATCTGCACCACACTCTAGAACACCCTCCAGGACCCACACTGCCCACAACAGTAATACTCACCACTCATCAAACCAGAGGAGTGTTCCATCCCAAAGAGTCGTACAGAATCAAGAACCCTGTAAGAAGGGTTGCTCCTATAAGTACTTCGTTTCGTGCAAACCCAGGGATTTTACTGGGGAAAAAGGGGCAGTAGATTGCATGACTTGGTTGGACGAGATGGATACGGTTGTGGATATCAGTGGTTGCAATAATAGGGATATTGTGAAATTCGTGTCACAGTCTTTCAAGGGAGAAGCATTAGCTTGGTGGAGATCTTTGATCCAAGCTACGGGGAAAGTCCCGTTGTACAATATGACCTGGGAACAGTTCATGGCACTGATCAAGGAAAACTACTGCCCTCAGCATGAGTTTGAGAAAATTGAAGCTGACTTCTTGTCACTGGTCATGAGAAACCTAGACTGTCAGGCCTACCTTACCAGTTTCAACACCTTGTCAAGGTTGGTTCCATATTTAGTAACCCCGGAACCCAAACGTATAGCTCGTTTTATCGGGGGTTTGGCCCCGGAGATCAAGGCAAGTGTGAAGGCCTCCAGACCAACTACTTTTCGGTCTGCAGCGGACATATCATTGTCTCTTACCTTGGATGCGGTCAGGCAGAAGT
Organism: Helianthus tuberosus; assembly: GCA_030545235.1. Taxonomy (NCBI): domain Eukaryota; kingdom Viridiplantae; phylum Streptophyta; class Magnoliopsida; order Asterales; family Asteraceae; genus Helianthus; species Helianthus tuberosus. The sequence continues at coordinate 8,092 of JARYGA010001711.1, read as the reverse complement.
CGCAGAGGAACGCCGATACCGAAAAGAGGAAGCGTGAGGATGACAACTCACGACGTTCAGATAAGAAGCATAAGGGAAACAATGACCACAAGAAGGGGTCAGGATTTAGGAAGGATGGTCAGCAGTCGGGTGAAAAACCCAGATGTAAAATCTGCAAGAGACAGCACTTTGGGAAGTGTAGGTATGAATCGAATTCGAATTCACAATCAAAAACTTTTGCATGTGGGTTGTGCAAGTCCAAGGAACACAAGACCTTGGATTGCAAAAAGATGAAGGATGCGACCTGCTATGGTTGCAATGAAAAAGGGCACATCAAGACCAATTGCCCAAAATACGCCAAGAAGCCTGAAGAGGCTAAGAAGACCAATGCTAGGGTCTTCAGGATGGATGCTAAGGAAGCCGTCAAGGACGACAATGTGATAACAGGTACCTTTCTCGTAAATGATGTTTATGCGAGAGTGTTATTTGATTCAGGCGCTGATAAGTCGTTCGTAGATAATAAGTTTTGTGAATTGTTGAAATTACCTGTTAAGACCTTAAGGGTGAAGTATGAGGTGGAACTAGCAGATGGCACTTTAGAAACCGCCTCAACCTTATTAGATGGATGTTTCATATCCATTAAGAACCACTCTTTTCCTTTGTCCCTACTTCCTTTGAAACTAGCCGGTTTCGACATAGTTTTGGGTATGGACTGGTTATCTCATAACCAGGCCCAAATTATTTGCAATAAGAAGCAAGTGGTGATCAAGACTCAGTCTGGTGAATCACTTACTATCCAGGGAGATACCCAGTATGGGCTGCCTGAGAAAATGTCTATGCTCAAAGACTCTAAGTGTTTGAAGAAGGGTTGTGTCATCTACATGGCACAAGTGATTATTGATGAGCCGAAGCCCAAGATTGGGGATATCCCCGTCATTTCTGAATACCCAGAAGTTTTCCCTGAAGAACTACCTGGTTTGCCACCAGATAGGCAAGTAGAATTCAGAATTGACATTATTCCTGGATCAGCACTAGTAGCAAGGGCGCCTTATAGGTTGGCACCAACAGAGATGAAGGAATTGAGAACGCAGTTTGTTAGGATCGGAGGCTCTCATGATTGTGTTTGTTTGTATGTTTGGAATGATTTGTAAATATGAAAACATGTAAAGTGCAGCGGAAATGAAAACAAACTTTGTAAACACAATCAAATGGAGAAAATAGTTTGATAAACAATTGCTTCTCATAGAGTCAAAAGATTTACAAATCAAAGCAAAAGATTACAGATATGCTTACAAACTAAACTCCCCCTCAGCCTGATGCCCCAAGGTTGGTTGCACACAAGACGAAAGGATTAGACATGAGGAGAAGAACTCGCTCAGTCAATCAAATGTAACAGTACAGGGTACTGTTACATTTATAGGCAAACCAAACCACTGAGGTATCTCAGCTGACGTCACCATGAAAGCGACGTCTAACAGCCTAACAACCTGTATCTACTGTCCTTACACAAACACTGCTAACCTAACCACTGACTATACATAAAACAGATATTTCACTAAACAGCTGCTTTCTCTTTATGTCAGTGCTTTCCTCAAGGTTGATCAGTCCTTGACTGGGCAGTGCTTTATCATCAGTAGATAGGACCAGCAGTGTTGGATACTTCAGGGTTTTCATCAGCAGTTGAAAGGACAGCAGCAGTTGAATATGAGCAGCAGATAGAGACCATCAGTTGTTATAAATCACTTTCAAGGGGAGAGCAAAGTGTAAACTGCTGCTTATTGTGAATCCTCTGTTGTGACCTGGTTTTGGCTTTACATTATCTGTTCCTCTGGTAGGGTTCAATCCCAACAATCTCCCCCTGGAACAGATAATGCCAAAACCCTTCATTATTCAGGACCTTTATTACTCATCAAGAGTGCCTTAGCTTGATCTTTGAATTCAACTTCAAATTCCTGTGCACTCTGGTCATCCTCATCCCTACACAGTGTAAGTTCAAGGAGATCCTGCAAATCTTGAACACTAAGGCCTAGTGCTTCTTTCCTTGATATGTACTTCACTTCGCCATTGGCTCTGACCAGGGTCAATACGTGAATCTTTTGATCAGACATCCACTTTAGTATTTTTAAGCCAAGTGGGTTTCTTGGGAGAGACTTATTTGATGATGAGTTAAGAGATGATGGCCTTGAAAACACCTGCAGACTTTCAGACATTCTTTTGAAAGCTTCTTCAGTGACTTTGTCTGCTGCAGCTATATCTTCTGCAGTTTCTTGTTCAATAAGTTCTTGTCTTTCAGCTTCTGTCTTGTCTTTAACAGTGTTTGGAGACGCAGGTTTGTTTAATGCCTTAAAAAGGCTTTGAAGCTTTGTTGAAGTTTCTTCTTTTAGACCCATTTTCGTGATGGTATCTTTGAAGTACTCTGCTTCCTTTTCTATTACCTCTTCTTCAGTCAGCTGTTCTCCCTCTTCTTGATTTGTTACAAAAGTGGACCGGAACAGTGTGTCAAGGTTTCCTATCTTCTGTTCAAGTTTCATCATTTGTTCTTGCTTCTTAGAAGTGCCTGAAACAGTTATCTTTCTTTTCTTCAGCCTTTCATAGGCTTCATCAGTCTGCTGTTTTGACCATTTTGATATGGCTTCAGCAGTATCCATTTTTGCATCCACCAGCTCCTTTTTCTTTCTTTTATACTCAGCAGTGAAGTCAGCAATGAGCTTTTTGAATTTGTTCCAGTTTGGAGCATTTTTCTTCTTTGTAGGATCATTCTTAATTCTGTCAATCCTCTCAGCCTCATGCTTTAGAGCGTTTATTGGCCATTCTTCAAACTGTTTTTCTTCAGCAGGATAGAATTTTTCTTTCATAATGTAGGCAAGATATTGTTTTCTTAGCTCTTTGCGTTGTTCAGCCTTTTCTTTGATTAGTTCCTGTGCGAATTCTTCCATCTGTTTTACCTTTTCAAGGAAGAAATCCAGTCTTTTAACAATGCCTTCTTCGCTTAGATGTTCACGTTCACTTTCAAATTTAGCTCTTGCTTTAGCCTGCCTTGCCTTGAGTTTGAGGTAATCATTCATATCCTCTAGTGGCATGTAGCCTATGAGTGAGGAGAATCTCCTTTTTGAAGGATCTTCTTCTGTATAGAATTGCCTCATCTCATTTTTTATAGCTTCAAGTTCCAGTGGATGTTGTGCAGCATTAGGATCATGTGTACTCTCATCGGCAGGTATTGGCTTTCTTTTTCTGTTGAAGAGCTTTGGCTGTGAAGTAGGAGAGGTGAGAGCAGTGGTGGATGACTGACTAACAGCTGTTGAGACAACTGGTGTCTAAACATCTGCTGGCATTACAACTGCTGATATGTCAGCAGTTGTCTTCTGCTTCTGAGCAGGGGATGGAAGTGGTGAAGTAGTTTTTGATGGTGGTGATGGTGGTGGTGAATCATCATCTGATATGAGATTCCTTCTCCTTTTTAATGAAGAAGGAGCAGATGATATTTTGGGTGGAACAGTGGTGGTAGATTGGATAGCAATGGTTTGTGACAGTGATTGACTGACAGTGGTTGAAACAACTGGTGTTTCAATCACTGTTGTCATTACAACAGATGTTGTAACATCTGTTGTCTTCTGTTTTATGACAGGAGGCAGTGGTGATGGTATGATTGTAGATGATGATGGTGGAGCAGTAGTTGTGGTGGTGTGTGGTAGAGTGGTGTGTGTTGAAAGTGTGTGTGTTGATGACATGGCAGCTGTTTGGCTACTGACAGCAGTTTTTGTAACTGCTGCTGTATCAGCTGTTTGGCTAACAGGTTTTGAGACCTGTTTTTCTTTTTCTTTTTCAGGCACAATATGAAGGCCATGTTCTATTCCCATCCTATTCATTTTTCCCAACAGCTTGTTATTCTCCCCCTTTTTGGCATTATCTGAAGGGGGGTTTACAAGAAATGGTATGGAAGAAGGAACTTTTCCAGAGGCACTTTGAATGCTAGCCTTTATAGCCTTGATATCTGCTTGAGTGTCTTTAAATCTTGATTCAACCATGTTGGTCAGCATTTGTACTTGAATAGCATGCTTTTTGTCACCCATAAGTTGCTATGCTTCAAGCATGGGTTGAAAAGTATTCCACAGCTCATTTTCAGCAAATGCATGTTGTGCAGGTGCTTGAGCAGGAACAGCAGTGGCTTGTGCTTTCTGAGCTTTTAAAATCTCTTGCACCATCTCCTTTATTTCAGAAACTGATTCTTCAAGTTTTTCCACTCTGCCCGTCAATTCCTGATATCTTGAATCATCACCTACTTTAGTAGGATCATCTGAATCCCCACTAGCAGTGGTTATATCAATGTGTGTCTTAGGAACAGAGTCCCAAAAATCACCCATTGATGCCCCTTGTTCTTGGTACTGGGGACTTCTTTCTTCAGCACTTGATAAACCTTTGATGTTACTAGTGGTCAAAATAGGCTCACTAGTGGTTAACATTGGTGCTATTGAAGAAATTGCCTTCAAGGGAGTCTGATTTATGAAACAACTGGCCAACTGGAGACCTGTTGATCCACCAGTTGTAGTTGCTGCTCCACTTGAACTACCACCGAGAGTCACTTGTAACTCAGGGGGTGTAACCTCCTCAATTGTTGCTGGGATAGCAGGAGTAGTAGCATCAGACCCAGTCACCTGTGGGGGTATACTCTCAGTGACAGGTGATAGAGAGGAACTGGTATGTGTCTGAGCTATAGCAGCTGCATGCAACAAAGGTAGCATGGATTGTGGCATTATTATTGGTGAGGGGATTGGAGTTGAAAGAGACATGTCCTTGGGATCAGGACTGAGGAAGATGGATCCTAGTGGATTCAGAGCTTCATATTGTGGTGTCCCTGTGCTTACAACCTGATCCTTTTGTGAGGATGCAGGAGGAGTTTTAGGCATGGGTTGAGATCTTTCTTCCGACTGCTGTGAGGAAGTAGCAGCAGTGGTTTGTGGTGACTTTTGTGCTGTCACAGGCATTTCCTCTGGGATCTCATCTTCCAGAGTTGCCTTTGTTTTGGGTTTGGTGGGTTTTCTGTATGTTTTTCTTTTGGTCTTTTTGGTTATGTCAGGTGTGGGTTTCAAAGCAGTGGTTGTGCTGCTATGATCACCTGGAGCAGTGGGCTCAGCAGCTGATACCTGAGGAGCAGTTGTAACCGCTAAAATCTGCTCAGGTACCCCTGCTTTTGTTTTTATTGGTGCCATCATCCTTGAAAATGTTTCTTTTGTTAAGCTTTTTATTTGACAATGAACACCTTGTTTAGGCAAATTTTCATTTTCCTTTACAAATTTTTGTTTAAAGTAATAACTCAAAAATCTTGGAAAAAGTAAAAATGCTTTGTTGTCAACATTTTTCACTAAGTCATTGAAGATTTCCTGGGAATAGTTGTAATCTTTGTTATTCAAAATGGCATACCCCAGGCATTGAATCTTCAATGGTATTTCATTAAATGATGTTGTTTTATTTGAAACACACATCAAAAGTGTGTGAAATAAAAATCTTGGAGCAGAAGGAAAATAACCTTTTTGTAAGGTATCAACCTTTGATTGTTCTGCATACCCCCTTTTTACGAAATCAGTTTTCATCTCGGCTTTCTCAAAAGAGAGTTTACCTTCCTGATCGTTGAGATTAAAGACTTCGGAGATCGACTGTGGGGTTATTTGAACTGCTTTACCCTGTATTGAGGAGTTAATGGCTATGACTTTTCCGTCTTGTTTTTCAAGCGACGCCTTTTTCCAAAACTCTCTTTGGGTTTGCAGATAGATGGGAGCATTTGCTGTCAACAAAGTTTTGTACTTTGATGCAGATAATGTATCAATGATGGTGTCAAAGGTGTGATTATCAGTAGGTTTTGTGAGTAGACCCAGATAGTTGTGAGATTGTTTGAATGGTATTTCGATGGGTTCTTCGGCCGTTTGAGCGACCTCTTTGGAAAGTGATGGTGATTTAGGTTTTGATTTTGATTTTGTCATTTTTGCGTAGAAGAACGAAGGAGGATTTTGGAGATTTTGAGAAGAAGGGTTGGAAACTGCTATGAGAAGAGAATTTTGGAATTCAATTCGACAGTGTAAAACCCTGTTTGGGGTTTAGGGCAGGGTTTTATTTAAAAAAAATGATCGCTGATGTGGCAGGGGTTATTAAGATCTGAGGGCTAAAAACTGACCACGTGTCAAACACTGATGAAGTGGATGAAGTATGGAGAACAGTTGTTTTAAGGGCCACTGATGTATCAAGCATCAGTGGTTACAACGGTAAAAATTATGGGCAGTGGATGATTTTTACTATCAGTGGATAAGACACTGATTTTGAGCATCAGTGCTTTTCAAGAAAATGAGGGATCAGTGGTTAACTTTCAGCAGTGGACAGTGTTTAGAGATCAGACGTTGGAACAAAACAGTGGTTAGGGTAAATAGTACAACTCTGAAGGACAGGTGTTTCAGCAACAGTTTTGAAGATTTTCATTCAAGGTTCTGCCACATGTCAATTTTGAAAGACAGTGGTTTAGTACCCCAGATGATGAAAACTTTTTACTAAGGCAACTCATTTTCGTTTAATATTCAATTAACACATGAGTACCTTAGTAATTTAAGCACAGTTTGCAATCAACCTTTGATAAAAATCTAGGAGCAAACCTGAGTATGACATGATCATGACATATGTACCATTTCCTTTTGACCCATTTATGAGGACACTAATACCATAAAAAATAGGGTATTACATCCTGACAGGAGCTGAAACTATTGCCAACAAAAACAAGCATAAGTTCCAAATATATTATTCCAAAAAAAAAATGAATAATATATCCTGGTTATTTGAGAAAATCCTTTGAACAACAAAAAATAGTTAAAGGATTTTCTGAGAATAGTATCAAAAAGGATCTGGTATAATTTCAATAGAGTATATAATCATATCATTCACAAGTTTTTGAAAATGGTCAGTGGTTTGACAACAGTGGTAGGAAACTTTTGGATACATTTTGACCACTGTTTGGAACCATTTTCTTTGTCAGTTGATTGCAAACCTGAGGAAACATGGAGAAAATTTTTGAACATTTGTCTAGTCCTCTTTGGAGTTCATTTACTGGAATCAAAACCTTTTCTGAACAGATAAATGCACATAGTTGCTTAATTACCATTATTACCCTAAACTTTGACTCATAAGTGTTTTATGTTTATACTCTTTTCTTTTGACTTCAAAAGTTTTGAGATAAACACACTTCTGAGTTTTTGTGAATTTCCTCAATGTATTTTAACAAAGTTGATTTTGTCCTTTTGAGGGACTCAACCTGTTTTTAACACATAAGATCTGAATGACTAAAGTTTTAATTCCCTCTTTTTGAGTTAACAAGACATCAATGTTTTATGAATCATAGGTTTTGTTAATCTGAGGTTCATACTTTAGTATTTAATGAAAACATCACAAATATCAAAACAACAGTTGAAATCAATATTGAAAAATATAAAACAATCCCATAATTTAACAGATATGTTTACAGATCTGAAAGCTATGGGTGACTTTTGCATGATATCACTTGCTGTGTGAAATTTGTGTGTCATATGACATCTTGGTTGATTTACAGAGTTTTTGATTAACCACTTTAAACATGATTTATTCGGTACTCTGTTTTTCAACAAAAATACAACCAACCTTAGTATCAATGAAATTTTGAGCCGAACTGTTATGTCAAATTGATTGTTAGATCGAATTTGACTGTCAAGGCTCTGATACCAATTGTTAGGATCGGAGGCTCTCATGATTGTGTTTGTTTGTATGTTTGGAATGATTTGTAAATATGAAAACATGTAAAGTGCAGCGGAAATGAAAACAAACTTTGTAAACACAATCAAATGGAGAAAATAGTTTGATAAACAATTGCTTCTCATAGAGTCAAAAGATTTACAAATCAAAGCAAAAGATTACAGATATGCTTACAAACTAAACTCCCCCTCAGCCTGATGCCCCAAGGTTGGTTGCACACAAGATGAAAGGATTAGACATGAGGAGAAGAACTCGCTCAGTCAATCAAATGTAACAGTACAGGGTACTGTTACATTTATAGGCAAACCAAACCACTGAGGTATCTCAGCTGACGTCACCATGAAAGCGATGT
>JARYGA010001710.1:0-21062 GCA_030545235.1 Helianthus tuberosus | reverse complement strand
AGGGGTTAAATGTGTCAACATATTTAAATTATACCTCTGAGTGACCTTTTGACAAACCCAAAGCTTTGTAACGGTTAATTAGGCTCACTAGAATGCACGATATAAATTTCGTAAAGTTTCGTTATCGTATGAGAAAGTTATGATCAAATTCGTGTGCGAAGGGTTAAAGCGTCAACGTTGAAAGTTAGGACTTTTCGGGTAACAATAAAGTTAACCGGGGAATTAACAAAGTGGGTATATGTTTTAAAGCCCTTATAAATCAATTTGGAGGGTTCATGATGCAAGAAACAAAAGTCTTAGCAAAGTTTTGAAGAGCCAAGGATCTAAGCGTAAAAATCTAAAATTTCAGATTTGTGCAGATAGGGCGTCGCGCCACGCGAGGCCCCTGGGGGGGGGGTCTTCGCGCCACGCGAGGGACCTTCTGGTCTGAGAAACTTGGGTTTTTGCCTGCCATAGCCTTTTTGCTCGACCTTTAACCGAATTTCCTCATCTTGGACGACCCCTAGGCACCCCCTAAGCACTAGGGACACTTGTTAGTGAGTTATGGTCAGTAGTAGACTTGTGTGTCAACATTTTGTGGTGATTAAATCACTATATAAAGGACCCTTGTTGCAACAAGTTCTTCACACCTTTCTCTTGCACTTCTGATCATTCTTGGAGCTCCAAAGCAGACTCAAGTGGTCATAATTCGTTCATAGGACTCTTGTAAGTTTGCTTAACCTTCTTTAATTGAGTTTAGCTTAGTTATTTAGCTAAAAGTCAAACCGTCGTAATTACGGTTTGACTTCAAGATTAATTAATAATGGCTCAGTCAAATCTCGAATTAAAAGTAGTTATAAGTTGGTAATTATGTGGGTAATAAACCCTCAAAAGGGTTCCCCCTGATTCCCACTCTAACAAGGTCAAATGTCGGGTCAAACTTGTTATTAAAAAGTCAACAGAATGTTTAAATTACAATTTATGCATGATTAGCAATGTAGAACACATACAACCTATTTGATCATTAATATAACTTGGTAATGAATGTAAAAACATGTCTAAACATGTTCAACCCGACAATTTCCAGTAGAGACCCGGTTCGGAACCGAAAGTCGCATAGTTTGACTTTTGCTTTGACTTTCAGTTCTGACCCGCTATGGTATGTTTTAGAAATTCCTTAGAGCTTTATTTGGACCAGGTTACATGCTAGTATAACCCTCTGTGGTTATACACCTCGGATCATTAGTTATCCAATTAATATGCATGATTCCGTTAATTGCCCATATGTTGACCATTATGCCCTTTTCACCTTAAAACGTGATTTTTGATAATGTAAAAGAGTAGAAACTTTACTTACTGATATATAAACTTGTATGCAAAGTTTGACGTCAGTTTGAGGTGTAGATTGAGAGTTATGCTCATTAGCGTAATTAGAAGTTTCTTTAGCGATTAAACGGCATAATTAGCATATAGCCTAATTACACCTACTTTTTGATATCAAACTTATTACCCACTGATGTAAAATATTATTTTGGGATTTTTGAAGATTTTTAATTAATTTTAGGCTGAGCATAACTTATAGTCGTAGGCTTAATCCGGTAATTGTCGGTTTTGCCCTTACGGGATATAAAATGAGTTTTACACATCTAACCGATTGCAAACCTTTTGCTACTGATCACATATGATAAATAAATTATTTTAAGCCTTCTGGAATAATAAAAATATCAGCTTTATGTATCGAACCCAAAATGGCTTTTAATCGCCTTTTTAAGTGTTTGCGCTCGGGGGGCAAAAGTGAAAGTGCACTAATTTTAACATTATTTTACTAATTTCGTGAAAATAATGTTAAAAGAGGGGAATGGTTAATCATGCATCATGTGGTGGCGTTGATAGCCAAAAGACAAGGGGGTACATGCACTAATCGGCGTTTGTCTCAATTGCTGAGTGTTATGTGCCTTATGTCCAAGGCTTGATGCAAAACTACAATCGAGCCGAGGGTCTCATTGGAAGAAGCCTCTCTATTCCTACGGGGTAGAGGTAAGGCTGTCTACATCTCACCCTCCTCAGACCCTACCTTAGCTTTGCTATTGGTGGGATATACTGAGTATGATGATGATGATTTAACGCATAGTATGTACTAGAACTATTTTAAACATACAAGGGTTGATACCTACTGATATTTTAGGCAAATTATAATATTTTAACAGTAAGCAAAGGTTGTTAAACTCAGACTTCAGTTTTGAGCTTTTCGGCTTATGTGAAATTTCCAAAATGCCCCTACGGTGCATAGTTTGGTTAAAATTGATAAGTTTCACATATATACAATAACCTACTGTTATAACTTATTAAATTGAGTATGTTTGCTGATTACATCAGACCTGTAACTCAGGTAAACACTTAAACTCTTTTATAACCTCAAAAATGACCAAACTACCCCTACGAGGCATAGTTTGTGTTTAAATTCATTTCGGGCATAATAAAAGACATCCTACTGATGTCACAACATATTTGAGGCATATTAACTTAGGAAACCTGTAAATGGCTCTCATTATTACCCGCTACGCTTATTACGCGTTCGGTTTGGTTTATGTAACTAGTTCACATAAATTAGCCGAAACGGGTCAAACCTTATCGGTTTAATCTCAAGATCCAGAATGTGTATGAAATACCCATATTAAGCAAGTCTCCGAACTTGTCGGGTCTAACTCACATTCTATCCGGTCTTTGCTTAATAGTGAGTACGAACCGTAACTTTGAAACTAACCGGTCTAAGCTTAAGCTTAACTAAAGACCCGTTAGGATTCTAATAGGTTATTATAAACCTTCGTTACAGATTAAGAGGACCAGTAAAAGCTACTTGCATTTGCTTATTGTGATTATTACATTGCTCAGGTAAATACTTTTAACTTATTTTCCCTATACGGGCTTGGGTTACGGTATATAGAATACCGCTTGATCGGGCATCAAATCTTCCATCGTTGGGTGGTTAATTGAATAATTTGATCGGCTCGTTTAAACAGTCTTGTTTACTTAAAGCCTTTGGGGGGTTAATGACCATGTCCCGGATATCATTGCCATCATTTTACGAAATGGCCACGACTTAAGCGCGGGGTGTAGGCGTACACCCGTCAGTGCACAAAAGAATAATGTGGTGTGTCTATTGATCTTTAACCCGGACACGATCCGGGATACTGAACGCATAAGGAACATGTAATTCGTTCACAAGATTATATATTTAAATAATTCTCCCAAGTTATAAAATGTTTATGCCACGTGCATCCAAACCAATTTTTAATCATTTTTAAAATGAGTCAGTTGAATGTATTTACCAGTGTAAACTTACGTATTTTTCCAAAAAAGATTAAATGCAGGTACTAAGCGTAATTGGCTGAGATTTCTCCTTAGCATCACTAGAAGTCTCGCAAGCTTAAGATGCCTAAAGTCTGTTGAACTATTTCTATTTCATTTTCGATCCATCTGTGGATAAACAAATGACTGTTGTGATACACGATATTACAATATTTTTATTCAGTTGAAATGTATCTTTAATTTGCTTCCGTTGTGCATATTAAATATTGTGTTGTTTGACTATTATGTTGCCAACCACGTCACGATACTCCCCACCGGGCCCACCGATGACACGTGGAAATCGGGGTGTGACACAATATTCTTTAACGAGGTCTTCATATACAATAGGATTCTCTCTAAGAGTGTGAACAATTTTGTAACTGTTTAGACCTTTGATCAGCGACGCGTACAACTTTTTGTGCTTCTCCGAGGGTGGTGCCAGATAGCCCGCTTGATTGTGTCCTGAAATAACTTTAAGATCCATGTTCCTACACAAAATGTATAAGGTTAAGTATAGGATTTTGGTGACACTTTGTAACCTGTTAACTTAGTCAAATAATTAAAACCAAGATTTCTGGTCAACAAAGTCAGCGTGGATCATCAGTCGAGACCAAGGAATCAACTCAGTTTGCGAGTGGAAAGATAATATTATTTTAATTGAAAAACACAAGGTTTCAAGTCGAAACCACAAGATTTTGAGTCGGAATTGAACGGTTTCAAGTCGAAATCTCCAGTCGAGACCTCAAGATCTCAAGTCCAGTTTTGAGTCGAAACCACAAGATTGCGACTCGCAACCAGGAGATCTCGAGTTCCTTGAATGCCTTCACTCGCAACCTGAGTCGAAACCATTTAAACAGCTTTAGATCAGCATCATTAAATAGTTTTGGATTAAAATCCAAAAACATCCTTTGATTTTGTTGAAGACCACATTATATCAAGAATTAGGCTTCTTAAATGTCTTCAAATCTTCAAACGATCTTCAAACATTCATGCAAATCTTCAAACAAAAACCAACAATTAATCGATAATACCTTCAAACAATAGATGTTAATGAGTCGAGATCATAGATTATCAAGTCGGAATCAGAGAAAGAGTGTGAGAGAATTAGGTGAATAATGAGAGGTTTCGAGTGTGAAATGAGGTTGGGACTCGAGACCACCTTTTATACCTCAAAATCATGGGCTGGGCCTCAATTTGGGCCGAGACCAAGGTCTCGAGTCGGAACCAGATACTGAAACTTTTCATGATCTTTTAAAAAATCATTTTTCAATTAATTTTCAAAATCATTTTAAAATTCATTTATTTCTTATATAACCCTTTACCTTCCCGAGCTAGTTTTACAAAACTAAAACCTTCAAGCATAAAAATAAATAATATCTCACGATTATTTACAAAAATAAAAGTAGGAAATATAATAATTGCTCAGGGATCAAATCACTAGGTTTTGGGCTTGACTTCACTTATCAACACTGATCTACTACTTCCGAACGATTGCCCGTATATTTGTCCACCTAAACTCATCTTCTTAGACGTTTTCCATGTAACTGCATGTAACTCTCTTTTCATGTTTTGATATTTTAACAATGAACACCCAAACAAAAACTAATCAAATACTGGAATTTTAATCAGCACACTCTATCATGCAAGCACCTTCCCTACCACATATTTTCACAAGTCTGTTCTAGATTTCTGAAACCTTGACTGGGACTAGGTTGAGAAAAGAACAGAATATATCATAAGCAGAGATGATATAATGTACAGATCAAATGAGTTTTTCTCAGTTTGATATAGGTTTTTGGGTTTCTTTTGGGCACTTAAGGGCCTCTTTCAGGTGTAAATTGATCTATAAGATGACAGGCGTACAACTAGGTCTTTGCTCACGCAAAACAGAAGCTAACGCTGCCTAGCACCTCCAGATCTTTGCTCACGCAAAACAAAGGAGATACACGACTTTTTCAGAAAAGATTTCAGAACTAGACCAAAATTGTGTGTATCGGGACATCACACAAACATTCAAACAGAAGTGAGCTAATTCCAAGTGACGTTCTTTCCTGAGGTCATAGACTAATTTAGGTTCTGAACAGACACAACCAATGTTTCTAGACTTTAGGAAAGAGCCTACCAACATATCATTCTAGAATCAAACTTTTTCGATACTGGTCTTACATGAGTCAGCCCTATACCACAATGTGAAAATTCATTCCATTTCCCATGTCATGAAATGTTTCTTTTTGTATTTTTCAAATTTTTTAATGGTTTTGTATTTTTCAATTTTTTTCAATGTTTTTGTATTTTTCAAGATTTCTCTCCCTAAATTTGTGCATAAATAAAAACTACATAAGAATAGAAAACTTTATGAACAAATTTACCTAAGAAAACAAAAAACATGCTCAGTCGGTGTATCGGATCATTTTCAGAAAATTCACAAGCACTTGAAACTTTGAGCTGCTGACAGGTTTTGTGAACAAATCGGTAGCATTTGCATCTGTGTCGATTTGCTCCAGTTTGATAAGACCTCTGTCAAAACAGTCTCGTATAAAATGGACTTTAATATCAATGTGCTTGGTTTTTGAGTGGAAGACAGGATTTTTCATAATTTGAATAGCAGCATCATTATCACAGTAAATGGTAGTGTTAAGATAAGTCAAACCATAATCCTGCAATTGATGTTGCATCCACACCACTTGTGAGCAAGACGTAGAAGCAGCAACGTATTATGCCTCAGCTGTGGAGATCGCCACCGTTTGCTGCTTCTTGCATTGCCAAGAAATGAGCCGGTCACCCAAAAATTGGCATCCAGCTGATGTAGATTTCCTGTCACTGTCAATACCTCCAAAATTGCTATCAGAAAACGCAAACAAGTCAAAATTTGAATCTCTCGGATACCACAAGCCAAACCGAGGTCTGCCTTTAAGATATCGAAAAAATCGTTTAATAGCAGTAAGATGAGAAAGTTTAGGATTAGCCTGATATCGCGCGCAGTTGTAGATAGCAAACATGATGTCTGGATGGATAAAGGCGTTGATCAACAGGGGATCCTTCTGCATCTTCAGTTAGCAAAAGTCTTTCTGCCATAGGTGTTTCGACCGATTTTGCGTCAGTGAACTTGAAATTTGCTAGCACATCGTCCACATATTTTCCTTGATGAATAAGAATGCCTCTAGAATCCTATCGAACTTGTAGACCTAAGAACATAGTCATCTCCCCGAGAGCACTCATCTCGAATTTCTTCTTCATCACTCCCTCAAACTCTTTGCATGATCCTTACTTGTCGATCCGAAGATAATATCATCGACATAAATTTGAACCAAGATAAGTTCCTTGCCCACTCTTTTGATAAACAACATCTGATCGATTGTGCCACAAGTGTAACCATGAGCCAAAAGATGCTCAGTCAGAGTAGCATACCAAGCCCGTGGTGCTTGGTGCAATCCGTACAATGCCTTGTCAATCTTGTAGGCATATTCTGGATGATCTGGATGAACAAAACCCAGTGGTTTCTCAACAAAGATTTCTTCCTTCACATCTCCATATAAAAATGCAGTCTTGACATCCATCTGATAAACAGTGAACCCCATGAAGGATGTGTAAGCTAAGATGATCCAGATGGCTTCAAGTCGGGCAACTGGGGCCTAAACTTCATCATAATCCAGACCCTCTATTTGTTTGAATCCGTGGACTACCAATCTGGTTCCTGCAAAGCTACATCAATAGTTTTAGGTTCTATTTGAGAAATGTAGCATGAGTATAAGCATGTATTGATAGTTCCTGATTGGCTCCTGGTTAGAATTCCTGCATTAACAGAACCAATCACATTCTCTATTGGGTGATTCCATTGAACAGTCGTCGAAATCACCACCTCAGGTATGGTCACACCTTAAGTTGAAACATTCAAGCTATCAGAATTGGTGTTGCTCGACTCCCCCTCATTAGATGCTGCAGTATTACTAACTACAGGTGTAGTAACTGTACAATCTTCAGGAATTGGAACAAGGAACAATGCCGATCCTGAACCATTAGAGATAACACCACTTGGTGAGGCACCTTCAGGGGATTGGTGGGACATCTGTTAAGACGGAGGGTGCTCAGTAAAAACCATTCCTGGTAGATCTATAGTGTGGTTTCTTGAGCTCCCTTCAGCTTGTTGATATTCTTCAGTATCACCCAATGAAAGCGGTTGTTGTGGAGTGGACATACCTGTATCTGTAGGAACACTAGACAGAATGATAAAAGATTTAAACAAATCAGTATAATCATATAACCAGTCTGGACCAACTCTAGCATTCGTAGAATTTTCTTCGAGCCACTCAATGTTGCACGACTCGACGACCTTTTTAGTAACTTTATTGTATACTCTATAGGATGAACCTTTAGCATATCCAATAAAGAAACACTCGTCCCCCTTGACCTCAAACTTTCCATTAGTGTCCATAAGCAATAACACACATGGACAACCAAAGATGCAAAAGTATGATACCGAGGGCTTACGTCCTTCCAGAATCTCATAAGAAGTTTTCATATGACGTTTATTTACTAAAGCATGATTCTAGACATAACAAGCCGTGCTAACTGCCTCAGCCCCAAAAGAAACTAGGAAGCTTCGAGTCGGCCAGCATGGTTCGTGCAGCCTCTATAAGAGTACGATTTCTTCTCTCAGCAACTCCATTCTGTTGCGGAGTTCGTGGTGCACTATACTGTCGATCGATTCCCTTTTCAGCGCAGAATGTATCCAAGGTGATATTCTTGAACTCTGTCCTGTTCTCTGATCTAATAGCCTTCACTTTTGTACTTGCTTGATTTTCAGCCAGAGTGATGAACTGTTTGACTAAACCCGCAGTCTTATTTTTGTGACTCAGAAAGTAAACCCAGGTGTAACGTGAGTAGTCATCAACTATCACGAGACAATATGACTTTTTGCCAATGCTTAGCACATTCACAGGACCAAAGAGATCCATGTGAAGTAATTCGAGCACGGCTTTGGTCGAGGGTGTAGACTTGGGTTTATGAGGCTTTCGATGTGCTTTTCCTTTCGCACAAGCAACACATTTCTCTACCAACATGAAATCTTTGATTGCTAGATTGAGGACCAGTTGACCTTTGGTAAGTCGATTCAAGTTCTTCATGTTCACATGCCCAAGGCGACGATGCCACAAAAGACCGCCATGTTCTGAAATCTTCAAGAAAAGGTAAGTAATTTCTTCACAAGGTTTCTTGTTCATATCGATGACATATGCATTTCCTCTTCGCTCAGCAGTCATCAAGAACCAATCTTCTGGTATCACGATCCCTGGTTTCAACACATAACATCCCTTCTTTGTAAAGTGGACTGAATTTCCTTTATCACAAATCTGTGAAATGCTCAAATGATTGTGTTTCAGTTCAGGGACATAGTTCACATTTTCGAAGCTCAGTACTCCGTTTTGCACTGTTCCTTTCAAAGTGATTCTGCCAGATTCTCCTCCCGCAAAAGAGACTTATCCTCCATCAATTTCTTTAACGTTGATGAGTTGGGAGAAGTCTCCTGTCATGTGCCTAGAAAAGCCACTATCCACGTACCAAAGTCGCACGATAGTCCTCCACAGCTGTTCCTGCACGATTAGCGGGATTAGTTAGATTTAGGAACCCAGCCCATAGTGGATCTGGGTTTTCCTTGAGCATCGATGTATGTCACACTCTGCCAAACTAGGTTATCTTTATTTAAAAACTTTGGAGGTTTGTTAACGGCAGATTTCTATTGAGATGTATAAGATCTGGTAGCCTTAGCTTTGGGTTTCCAATATTTGTGTGACCATTGATAATCATGTTTACCAAAAGCTTTATATTGATTATTTTGAAAACCATTTTGACGATTTTGATTTCTTCGCTTAGCTGCATTCCAATCTTGATCAGAAGGTTTAGCTTTGCGAGAGTTATTCTTCACTGTCTCAGACTTTGCAGTCGTCACCGACTCTGAACAACGTGATCGGTTTGGCTTGGCCTTCTGATTTTGTGCACTCTTATTCTTCTGTTGCACACTTGGGAAATGAACACAGTTTCTGGAAACGTGTCCATAAATTCCACAATTGAAACATGATTGTCGTTTCAATGTGTGGAAATTCTGATACTTCTTAGCAGAAGCTGGTCTGTTGGGTTTTGAAGAATGAGCTTGTTTAGTTTTCTTTGCTTGTTTTGCTTGTGCCTTTTCTGAGCGTTTAGGTACCTGCTGATCAGAACTAGCACAAACATGAGATTCAGACGGATGATGTTTTTCGTCTTTTATAATTTTAACAAGAACATTTTGAAAAGATGACTCAATTTTAATTTCCTTTTCAGTGACAATTTCTTGTGACTTGACATTTAATGTGACAACCTCTTCCTTTTTAAAATCTTGTTCAGTTTTTAATTTCAGAAGATGTAGAAGTTTGATCAACACATGTATCATGTGTGTTTAATAGTGGTTCACTCTCAACTTCGGTTTTCAATGTGGTCCCACTAGATTCAACATTAGGGACTTCCACTGAGACCGATTCAGAAGAAGAATCAGGACATTATTGATCTTCTTGAGAAGAAGTTTCAGTGGTTTCACTGGATGCACCCTAAGGGACCTCCCCTATCACACTATCAGTAGTTGTAAGGTTAGAAACATCACAATCATTAACTACTGAAAAACAACCATCATCAGACATATCATTTAAATGTTCATCACAAGCATCAACTGTCTTGCCCAAAACATCAGGCCCAAAAGACGACACATAACTACGAAACGAATTAAGAAAATTTTGTCCAAAAACACATCCAGAATCAGTTTCATTTATTGAGTTTTCAGAAAAATCAGATTTTGAATATGGTTCATCCCCAAGAACATCTTCACAAGTTACTTCAGTTACTTCATCTGCACGGGAAGACGAAGCATTAGTATCAATTACACCTTTAGACACAAACTTGATCGGATGAGTTTCCCGATTTTTAACTTATTTGTTGTTGATCGATGACTTATCAGTTTTTGGACCGTAAGTCATCGTATCCTCATTCATCAGTTCCTCCACAGAGAAAGGCAATTAGGTGTAGTTATGATTATAGGAGGAGGAACTTCATTGTAACCCAAACCACACCCTTTCTTTTTCTTATACTCTAATTGTATATCACAAATATCTTTGACCAGTTTGCTAGAAGTGCCATATTTCTTGATATTGATTTCATTTATTTGATATTTTAACTTGATCTCTTCTAGCTCCTTGATCAAATTATTCATGATTACTTTATCATACTCGTAATTACAACTCTTAACGCTTAGATCCTTTTTAAGTTTGGCAATATCTTTTCTTTAAGCTTCAATTTTTTCTTTATAAAGCTTTTCATTTTTTGTTAAAGAAGAATTATGTCTTTTTATGTCGTTATAATCTTAGATCAGCTCAGCGTTGTGTAAACGGTATGCCTCAACTTTACCTCTACATTCAGGAGTACAGAAAACAGAACTTACCTCTTCAGCAGTGAGTCCACGAACATGAGCTGACAGAATCTGAGTCATAAAGGCCAAGTTGTCTGCAGAAGTCTGATCCTCAGGTGCTGAAGTCATGAATGCAATGTTGTCTGAGGGAGTCTGATTTTCTGGAGCTGAAATATTCAGTCGTTGAATCTCTGTGTTCCAATCAAATGTTGCATCAGGCTGAACCACCACGGTTGAGCTTTGAGTACTCCCACTAGCAGCAGTTGTGGTGTTAGTTGTAGTAATAGCTCTCTAAGTGTTTCTGGCAGCGGGTGGAGCAGGTTGTGCTGGAGCTTGATTTCTGTTGACTGGAGGCTTGGTGCAATTCCGTTCCAAATGTCCTAGTTCATGACAATTGTAGCAGCGCATTTGAGACTTGTCAAACGGCAGCCTAGTAGGTCTTGAGAAGGTAAGATCTTGCCATTTGTTTCTTCATGTTTTTCTCACGAAATGTTCACTCTAAATGCTGCCATAGCCATCTGCCATGTGATATCCATTTCTTCCACATCCTTTGGATGCATTTGATCTAAGTCATCCATAGAGAATTTCGAAGGATCTAGCTTACCAGCAACAAAAGCATTTAGACAATTTATAACAGATGCAGCGATGTCAATATTTTCCTTGGACTATTGAGAGAAGAAGGCAATCATCTCGTTCTTGACTGCAGGATTTGTTGAAGCAGCGGTAGCTGTAGATGATGCGACAGACGGTGCTGGTGTGCCAGAATAATGAACGTTATCAGATGTAGGAGCAGCCTTAGCAGAAGCCGAACTGCTGAACATTTGAAACCCAGCTTGTGTCATAAGAGCAACATTTTTGTTTGAAGCAGAGGGTGTTGTAGTGAATCCAGCAGCTAACAAACTATTTTTGTAATTCATTTCCCTCTATTTGTCATCTAGTTCACAAGCCTTGATGTGGGAAATCATCTCTGACAAGCTGCATCGAGCAATATCTTTGGTTTTCTTGATCATGGCTACGTGATGATCCCAACTTTATGGTAGAGCATTTAGAAGTTGTCTGTTTGTTGTAGCATTAGTCAATGGTAAATCTTCCATGTTCATCTGAGTGACTAGCTTGACGAATCTCTGAATTTGATTTTCAACAGTCTCTCCATAGATATGGTTGAAGTTGTTGAAAATTTGGCTTAGCAGATTTCTTCTACTCTCTTTCATATCTTCATTCCCCTCAAAAAGTATATCAAGGATGCCCATAATTCTTTAGCAGACTTGCAAGTATGAAAACCAATGGTAATGTCTGGTACCAACGCCATTGTTAGATACGACAGAGCTTTATCATCTTTCTCAACTATAGCAAAATCCTCTTCGCTTGAGAAGCCGTGTGGTTGAAGGTAATGAACCGGAATGAATGAAATGAACAAAATTTCTCAAAAATGAAGCACCAACTTCCCCACGGTGGGCGCCAAACTGTTTTGGTGAAAAATCACACAAGGATAATATAACCAAATCCGATTTTGTGAGGTGTGATGCTTGAATGAATGGACAAATGTATGAACAAAGTATGAATGAACTGAATGTGTGACACAAGGATTTATACGAGGAAAAAGCCCTTGATCAAGATATGATCTCCGGCACAAAAAACCTCGGGTGATGGAAACTACTGATCACCAACTATATTCAACAAGTAAAGGTTACAAATCGGGATGATAACAAGCTTGTTACAAGGATCACTAGTGTGCAAAAAGTGTGTAATCGCCAATAAGTTGCTGAGAGTTCTCGAGTAGTGTGTGTTTGCTAATTGTTCTATCTATTCAAGCTTGTAATCCCCTTATAAAAATAGAAATAACTAGCTAACTACCAATCCGCAAATCATCCTAGCTTCCCACGACTTCCATAACGGTCATACAAGCCATGCACGTGCAGAATAATGGAGCATATTCCCCTAGAATCTCGGCAAGACCAAGTCCCATTCGAATACTCCTGTAAAACAAGTTCAAATATAATGGAAACAACCGTTAGTATAAGGATAATAATGAGGATCCTGGATCCTTAGCCTGCAACGTCTTCTGAGGATCCTTAATTTAAAACTGAACTGAGGATCCGTGATCCTGGTTGCACTTGAGGATCCGTGATCCTTAGGTATAGAAAATCCATCCCTAACAATTGCCCCCAAAATATGAGGAATAAAATATAACTTGATGAGTCATATTTTCTGCCTTATCTCGAATGAACTAATTATCGTAAATATAGCCGTTATATCCGAACTAGTCGTTGCAAACCTGACGTCAGCGACATGACTACCTGCAAATTCATCATTATAAATTCAGAGTTAGAGATAAGGATCAAGAGGCATTTAAATTCGAGCATTCCACCCCTTTAAATCCTCATCCGGAGATCAAACAGGTATTCTCTATTCCCTTCTCTCTAAATCCTTCTATTCCAATCCTCTTTTCTCGAGCATCCATGGCAAAAATGGTTCTCCGATCTTCACCTGCTAAGGATCCTAAAAAGGACAGTCCTTTGAAAAGCCAGGGCGTTACCAAAAACCCTTCGCTGGAACTCTGCCGCTTTACCGATCCTGAGATTGATCGGATTCGTCACTGCTTTCCGGCTGAAACTGTCTTCAGATCCTTTGACTCTTCAATGAAGAGTGATTGCATTTCTGACACATGGGTCACTTTTCCGGCCACCCCCTTTTTGATAGGATTTTCTTATCCTTTTCCTGCCTTCACACAATCTTTCTTCGCAGTCACAGGCATGTGCTACATACAGGCCATGCCAATGATGTGGAGAGTTCTTTATACCATAGAGAACATCATCGAGTAGGAGGGTGTAGAAATAGGGATGTCCGAGTTGAGTCAACTATAAAACCTTGTTAGCCATGATTCACACCGTTTCCTGTTCAAACATAAGCTTGGTCAGCCTCATCCAATCCTCAAAACCACCAAAAACGATACCCATTGGAGAAACCAGTTCTTCTTTGTTAGGAGGGATTCAATCCCAGACGGAAAGGATCTCCCTAAAAAGTGGATCACCCAGGGTAGGATATGGGATCCTTAGACAAGGATCATAGTAGGTATCTTTTTCTTTTGAGGATAACTGATCCTTCTTTATGTTTTTGCAGCCATATCACTTTCTCACATCCAAGAAACACATGCAACAAAGGAAAGGGTTGCTGCTTTCTGGAGCCTTGATCCTGCTATAAGGACATTTCAAGTTAAAGCAAAGTATTCACAAGAAGTATCCTCTGGTTCCTTCACAATGTCAAGTTAGTATTCAAACTTGTGTATGTATAAATGTTTAAATGAAAGTAAAACAGGAACACTTATCTGTGTTTTGCATTTGTAGGCGCTGGAAAATCCTCAAAATCAGCCTCCAGGTTCAGTGTCAGTGATCTTGATGCGTTTGCTTCTTCCAAATCCATCAAGAAACAACTAGCTGACAGCCCCAGTGTCCCGAACCCTAAAAGCATGATCACACGGAGCAAGGGTGCCAAGAAAAGAAAAGCCTCTGAACCCCTTGAAGGCCTTCCTATCATCCAACACCAGTTCGAGGAGTACGTCTCTGAGGTAAGGATCCTGGATCCTTAAGTCTGAACTTCCTTTTCTAAGGATAACGGATCCTGACATGTGCTTTCCTTGTGCAGAAATTCGCTGAGATCCAGATGCTCCTGGATTCACATGCTGAAGAGGCTGAGCAAAAGCACCTGGACTTCCAGAAGATGTTCCTGGCAAAGGACAAGAAAATCTCCACTCTTGAGAATGAGATCAACCTGGTGAAAAGGGAGCTGGTCCTGGCCCAAATTACAGCTCAGCAGGAGAAGGAGGAGGTGATGGAAGGGGCAAAACTCTCTGCTACAATCGCCATGCTCAAGATCAAGCTTCAAATGGCAAAGGAGGCTGAGGATCCTTCTTTTGACCGGTCTGCCTGGAATCAGGAGGCTTGGAAGCTAAAGCTGGCGGAGCTGGATGATGAAGAGGAAGCTGAGGAGGTCTTGGCAATTGAGGCTGGGAGCAGCGGGCTTAAGGATCAAGTGGAAGGAGTAGCTGGTGGTGATGACGATGCAGCGAAGGTGTAGGCTGCAACAATGGGTGATGATGGATTTATCTAGACGTGGCCGGAGCCCATTTTTTATGGTTTAAAGTTTTTTGGTTGTTGATGTTTTAAACAATGGTTGGTCTGTACTTTGAACAATAGCTTTAGGTTTAAGGATCACTGATCCTTAGAACAATAGGTAGGATGACAGTTGGTGGAGGGATCCTCTGTTTGGGGGATGAAGCCATTGTTATCCTGCCATCTTTCTATTCCTGCACTACTTAGAACTTATTAACATGGACACTGTTTTGGTCAAAAAAATCTGTTGAGGATATTGCAACCAAACTCTATGTTATGGGGGTATGATGCTGATTATGTAATAGCGATGAGGATCACTTCAATGTAGATTTGCACAAACAACACAAGGATTTATACGGGGAAAAAGCCCTTGATCAAGAGTTGATCTCCGGCACAAAAAACCCCGGGTGATGGAAACTACCGATCACCAAGCTCAAATAAATGATTAAATGTTTACAACTTCGGATAGTAACGAGCTAGGTACAAGGATCACTATCGTGAAATGTGTACAAGTGAGTAAAAATGAATGTGTGTTCGTCGAGAGCTTTAAGTGTGCGAGTATACGAGTGTGTGTAGCTGCAAAAAATGGCTAAGTGTTTTTCTACTAGCTCGTTACCCCTTTTAAAATAGAAATCTAACTACCAAACTAACTATCCGACTTTCGTGCCATGCCTCCACGTTCTCCACAACGTCTATTTTTGGTCAAGCACGTGCAGAATAGTTTGGGAATATTCTCCAGGAATGTCGCCAAGACTTGGTCAAGCTTGTTATACCTGCGAGATGCTACAAAACATAAGTAAACAATCGTCAGTACGAGGATCCTTAGAGTGATCCATGATCCTGATCCTAAAGCCCTTCTGAGGATCACCACCTGTCACAGAAGTAAGGATCACTAATTAGGATAACGAATAAGGATCACTAATTGTTAGAAAATCCTCCCCTAACAGACACCCTTTACCCACCCCAGCGGACGGGCCACGTATTGCTGGTAGATGCTTGGGGTAGATAATTTTGACAACCTTTGAAGGGTTAATCTTTCGATAAATAAATAAAACATTAATCTTTTGGCTTATCTTGTGTTGTTCATTCTGAATTTATTTACCTTTCAATGATTATTGCATATTACTTTTGAACTTGCAAAATAATAATGTAAGAATTAGCTTGTGTTAGAAAGTTTAGGATATGATCAAGGATCAAATATCCTATAATCGAAAAGTTCAAAAAGTTAGACAATTTTAGGATCACATATCCTGTTGTCAAAGAATAAGGGTAGCATAAATAAACCAAGAATAAAGTTAAAGTATATAAAAGTCATACCAGAGAATCCAAGTTAGGATCCTATATCCTTAATGCATACTATTGTGACAGTTATAAGAAAAACCCTTGTGAAAAGTTAGGATCTAGGATCCTTAACTGTTTAGCTTTAGAAACCTGAAATGAGACATAACTTTGGACTAAGCCAATTGTAAAAAGAAGAGTTAGTATCTGGGGACAAGCCCAACAATCTGGGGACAAGCCCAATAAACTGGGGACAAGCCCAAAAAACTAGGGACAAGCCCAAAGGATCTTGTGTAAACTGGAGTATGGCCCTCACTGGCGACTATCCAAACTTAGTGACATGAAAATGCCAAAACCTTAGCTAACGTGAAAACGTTAGAAACCTTAGGAACGGATGTATAGTACGTCTACCATTATACTTAGGATCCTGAATACAGCCAGTACAATGAAATTGTTAGCCCCTAAAGTGGGTACTGGTCCCATTGCCTTTAACTGCACCAGGATCATCATGCGCTACTGGCGAAGGTAGTAGTTACCTTAAACTGGGGACAAGCCCAAAAACTGGGGATAAACCCAAAAACTGTGGATAAACCCGAAAACTGGGGACAAGCCCATAAAACTTAGGAGACTTCTGTGGATACTTGATCCTTTGTCAAGGTTACATCAATCTTCTGCAATACTCAGAACTGAGTGAAAAAAGATAATTAAGAATCTAGGATCCTTCTCCTTGTAATAAAATAAATTAAAGGATTAAATAAATTAGAATCGGATCATTACCAGACTGAGGATCATATATCCTCTAAGGATCCTTAATGTATACCAATATGAAGATGGCCAAGGATCCTGGATCCTTCTTACATGAAGTATCTCTTCAAATGGACAGCATTCCAAGCTCTTGGTAGCAAATCACCTTCCATTGTTAATAATCGATACGCCCCCTTTCCTGCCGCAGCCTCAATAAGATAGGGGCCTTCCCACTTTGGTGCTAACTTGCCATCAGCATGATTTGTGGTATTTTGGAATGCTTTCCTTAACACCATATCACCAACTTGAAACTTTCTGATCGTGACATTCTTGTTATAAGCTCCAGCCATCCTTTGTTGATAACTAGCCAATATTATCCTTGCCAAATCCCTGAGTTCTTCTATGGTATCCAAGTCTTGAACCAAGTTTTCAGCATTTCCTTCAGGATCACGGATGCTTGTTCTAGCCGTAGGAACAACCATCTCTGTAAGTGTTAGGGGTGGATTTCTAAATGATCAGTGATCCTCATTTACTGTTGGGTTTAGTGATCCTCAATTCTGTCTGAAGTAGTGATCCTCAGAAGTGTTGCAGGATCAGGATCATGGATCATCATAAGGATCCTTGTACTAACGGTTGTCTACTTTGAATTCGAAATTGTTTTGCAGGAGTATCAATGTGGACTTGGTCTTGGCGATATTCCTGGAGCACATTCTATGTTTATTCCGCACGTGCTTGGTCAGAAGTGGACGTTATGGAGTCGTGGAAGACTTGCACCATTTGCGGAATGTTAGTTAGAGTAGATATTTTCCATTTTTAAAGGGGTAGCGAGCTAATTAGAAAACACTTGGCTATTTTTGGCTACACACACACTCGTACAACTGCTCTCACCAGCTCTCGTTAACTCACTTGGCGATTACACACTATTTTACACAATACACTATAGTGATCCTTGTACTTAGCTCGCTATCATCCGAAGTTGTAATAGATTTCTTGCTTAATTTGAGTTGGTGATCGGTAGTTTCCATCACCCGAGGTTTTTTATGCCGGAGATCATTCATTGATCAAGGGCTTTTTCCTCGTATAAATCTTTGTATCACTTGTTCAATACATTTCATAGTGATCCTTATTGTTGTTTATCAATTCAAGCATCATACCTCACAACAGAAAGTTTGGTTGCATTGTCACTGCTTTATTTTTGACCAAAACAGTTTGGCGCCCACCGTGGGGCAATTGGTGCTTCATTCCTAAAAAGATTCGTGTTTTCATGGTTATTTCGGTTCGTTACAACCAAGCAGATGGCTTCCTCAACGAAGAATACTTCAAGTTTGATACCCTCATTCAGTTCTTCACAAGGCGTTCCTCCTTTGCCCCCACCACCTTCTGGATCCCAGAAGAATGCTGAGAATGCTACGAAGAAACCAACCCCCGTTTTCCAAAAACCACCAACTTCTTCTGTTTCAACTAATCCTACTACTAATGATCTTTACACTCTGATTTTGCAGATGAGGAATCATGCACAAGAGCAGGACAAAACCAACGAAAGGATCCTTCGGGAGATCGATGAGATCAAGAAACAGAAGAAATCAGTGGAGGATCACTCCCCTCTGATGCCAAGGTCGCTGAACTTCGACACTCCAGTCATAACTTCCCAACACTTAGCAGTTCCGGACGTGCAATACTTGGGTGAATTACCAGGAAGGCGTTATGGAACAGCAACTATGAGTCAGGCATTTGGCTCTCACTTTCAGCCTCAAGGATCCTCTTCTGAACCATTAGGATCCTCTTCTCAGCATCAGGGATACTTCACGTCAGGAGGACATATGGGAATGCACACAGTCCAAGGATCCTCCCAGGTCCAAGGATCCTCTCAGGTCCAAGGATCCTCCCAGGTCCAAGGATCCTCCCAGGTGCGAGGATCCTTCCCGGTCCGAGGATCCTCCCTTGTTCTAGGATCCTCTCAGGTCCCAGGATCCTCTCTGGTCACAGGATCCTCTCTGGTCCCAGGATCCTCTCTGGTCCCAGGATCCTTTCAGGTTCAAGGATCATCTCAACTTCAAGGATCCAACGTCCTTCAGGATCAAGGATTCTGGAGAAGTATGCAGCCTCAGAGCTCGGACGTTCACCAAGGAGACTTCATACCAATGCAGACCATTGCTCCCTCTGGTCCTACAATCCTACCAGAGTCTCGTCAATATGGATACACATCTGGGATTCCAAACACGAATCCCGTGGGAGGTAACACTTTCAATAATTTATACAACACTAATCATGGCTTAATGCAGGATGCAGGTATCAATCAGGCTATGGCCAGGGAGTTGCAGAAGCTCAAGGATATGATATCCAGTGTCCCAGGAGTGGTTAAACCCATTCCTGAAATTGTAGATGGTAGCCATAGGATATCTCGTTTTGCACCACCCTTATGTGATGCTGAGATACCTAAAAGATTCCAGATACAATCCATGAAGTTGTATGATGGTTCAACGGATCCGGAGGAGCATGTAGCTCAATACAGGGAGAGGATGGAGATCAATCCTATTCCTGAAAGGTTAAAAGAAGCATGTCTATGCAAGGGATTTGGGTCCACACTCACAGGATCTGCTCTTAAATGGCTGCTAAGTCTTCCCCCTTACTCTATTACTTCATTTGCTAATCTAGTTAATTTGTTTAATAGTCAATTTTCTTGTAATAGGAAATTTGAACGATTAACTAGTGATTTATATAGGGTAACACAAGGTCAAAATGAATCACTTAGAGATTATATCACTAAGTTTAGTAAAGAATCCTTGGATATTCCTAACTTGGATATTGCTACGGCTGTAGAAACCTTTAAAATGGGATTACTTAGGGATTCATTATTCTATGATGATCTTGTAATGACACCTTGCAGGAATCTTGATGAAGTAAGAACCAGGGCCCTTAGGTTCATCCGCCTAGAGGATGACAAAAGGATCCAGGATAGATTAGCAGGATCCTCAAAACAGGAGAAACAAGGATCCTACTTCAGGAACAACAAATCCAAGTTCTACAATAAGTCTGACAATCAGAACGTGCATTCAGTGGAACAAGAAGAGGATGATGAGGATTATCCTCCTATTTTTGAATACTGTTTTTCTGTTGATAACAATGAACTAATCCTTGCAATGCAGAATCTAGGTGAGAAAGCTAGGTGGCCAAGGAAGAATGATAAACCAGCTGCTACAAAGGATAAGTCCAAGTGGTGTGCATATCATGAGGATTTCGGGCATCTCACTGAAGAATGTATTGCACTGAGAAAGGAAATAGGTTACTTGCTGAGCAAGGGGCATTTGAAGGAACTCTTGGGTCGAAAGAAGTCAAGGATCCAGGATCCTGAAAGGATCCCCGAAAAGGCTCCTGCTCCTCCAGCAGATGCACAAGTCATAAATTTCATATCCGGTGGATCAGACATCTGTGGTACATCCTTTTCAGCAGCAAAGAGACACGCTAAGGAAACCAAGATGGATAACGGAGACAGACCCGTCCGGACCTCCGTTGTTACCCAGGATAAAGTGATAACTTTTGATGAGGATGATCGTATTGATGTCCAGGATCCTCATCATGATGGTCTTGTAATCACATTGTTTATTTCTAACCACTTTGTTCGCAGGATCCTTATAGATGGAGGAAGCTCTGTGAACATCATCCAGCTTGATGTTCTCAAGAAGATGAATATCCCGGAGTCTGATATTATTCCAAGATCCTCAGTGCTTGTGGGATTCAGTGGAGAAACTAAGAATACATTGGGGGGACATCAAACTCCCAATCTATATCGAAGGATTGCATTCCTATCAGAATTTTTGTGTTATTGATTGCTTATCATGTTGTAACGTAATCCTTGGCAGGCCATGGATACATGACATGAAGGCGGTCCCATCCACCTATCATCAGTGTGTAAAGCTTCCAAGTCCATGGGGAGTGGTGAAAATTGAGAGTGATCAACAGGAGGCTAAGAATTGTTATACATCCTCAATGAAGCCAGCCTCAAGACCAAGGGAGCAATAGGAATTAAAGTATCCTTCAAGAGATGTCTTGGAGGCAAGAGAGCAGGATTTGAAAGAAATCCTCATGGATCCTGAGGATCCTGAATCCAAGATCTTTATAGGATCAGGGATCCTTAGCGACATCGAACAAGAGCTAGTATCCTTCCTTAAGAGAAGGAA
>JARYGA010001709.1:0-22513 GCA_030545235.1 Helianthus tuberosus | reverse complement strand
GTAGGATAAATCATGCCAATCACATAAGAAGAACATGAGTAACTTTTCAACAACTTGTTTACTCTTTCAGTTTCTATCCTTTGAGTTTCTAATTTTTGTTCAAGCTCAGCACACATCTCAATGTAATAATTGACCGTGTCCTACTTTATCATGTATGCTCCATTGAGTGTCTTCATTGCTGTTGCTTGTTCAATACTTGACTCATTATATTGATTCATGGCTTTGCTTAAGACATCATATGATTCTTTTAACCTGTTCATATTGTGAATCAACTCATTGTTGTACTTTTTCAGAGTCTCACAGTTTTAACAATCTTCAGACACCTTTTCTGCATCAGCCTCCTTTTTAATTTCGAAAGCTGGAACTTCTTTAACCTTTATCACTCGAACCTCTTTTTCATCACCCTTACCTTTCATTCTTTCTGCATCTCTCTCAGCTAGAAATTTTAAATGCTCTTTCATTTTATCAGCCCAATAATCATCATCACAGTCATCTTGTTTTTTAACCTTCTGTTTTGCCACTCGAGCCCTTTCAGCATCTCTCTCGGCTAGATATTTTAAGTGCTCTTTCATACTGTCTGCCCAGTACGAATTATCATCATCACTGTCTTCAACGATTTTAGCAACAAAAGCTTTAGCCTTTAAGATCTCTTCATCCGAACAATATTTGTCCCAGCTAAAACCTTCTGGCAATCTTTCATCCTCTTGATCTATTATACCATAACAAGCTTTTCTTGATGACTCTTCGATCGCCTTCTTAGCATGAGCAGTTTGTGGTTGTTGTTGATACGGCTGTTGAGCAACTTGATGATAAATTGCTTTTCGATAATAATCATTGTTGCTGAATGGGTTTTGAGCTCCACTTGCTTCGCGGTTTGTGCATTCTCGCTTGAAATGCCCTTTTTCCCTGCAACGAAAACAAGTAACTTTAGATTTATCAAATCCTAAAGTAGAAACATTTGCATCACGGAAATCATCTCTTCCCGTAATTTGTTTCAACTTCTTAGCTCTTCTCAACACACTAGCCAAACACCACTTAATATCCATAAGTTCCATCTCTTCAGCATCAATCTGATCGTAATCCTCTTTTTTCAACATTGGATTTCCGATCCTTCCTGCAACTAAACTCCCATACGACTCTAATACAGTCACCAACAAAGACATATGACTTTTGGCTACTTCTTCAGAGTAATTTTGATCATTCTCAAGACTTAGTGCAATGTTGCATTGTAGAACTTTGCCACTCTTAGTTGCTGAAAAATTTGGATCAAATGATGGATATGAAGAAAATCCAGTTTTGCTACTTGATCCCTGAGATGAACTTCCAGAAGAACTTTTTGCATTGAAAGTTGTTTCAATCTTTGGTGCAATGTTGGTCTTATCACTAGTACCTCCTTTGTAATACAAACCAATGTCTTGTTCACCATCATAGTTCTTCATTCTTTCTATCTTTCGTTGTTCCATCTCTTAAGCTTCGAGTTGTTCAATAAAATCGCTCAGCATTAGATTGTCAAATTCAGGTTTATTTTTCAACATCATAAGATACGTGCCCCAATCATCATGTGGCAATGCATCGGCCAACTTTTCAATCAATTCTTCTTTATCTTTATTGATGTTCAATCTTTTCATATTCTTCACCAAATTGCAATATATTTCTATAATCTGCTTGGTGTTTTCAGTTTTTAGTCCATGGAATAAATCAAATTCTTTCTTCAAAAGCGACATTTTGTTCTTGATCATTTCTTTACTTCCAACAAACTTTGATTTTAATTCTTTCCATGTCGAATGAGCACTTCCGTTGTGTTGAAGTAAAATCAAGATTTCTTCCTTAATAGCTTGCTGCAAGAGACTAACCATCAACTTTTCATTTTTGTATTTCTTTTTCTCATCAACATCTAGATCTCTTATGTCAACTTTCTGTTCGTTGTCCTTAACTGGTCTAATATATCGAAATTCAGTATATTCCCATGAATCTAGGTAATATGCTTGAACCCAAATTTCAAAACGTTCGGCCCATCCACTATACTCCTCAATACTCATAAGCTTAGGCGGTTTTTGCGTTGTGCCCGTTTCATTTTCTAGCATTGTATTATGAGTTATAGTAATCGGGCTAGCAAAGGCGTTGTAAAACTCGTTCTCCATGTTTCGGTTTCAAAAATTCACAAACACAAACTTTCAAACGAACTTGATGATTTTCAAACGAACTGTCCCTTTCAAGCGAAATGAATCTTTCAAATGAAATGAACCGTTCAAACAAAATGGACCCTGTTTACCCACTTCGTGCGAAATGGAATGCTGATTCAAACGAAATGGATCTTGGTGCGAAATGAAGTCAACTAAACCAATCCGTATGAAATGAGATGATGTTTCACACGAAATGGAACTTGATGCGAAATGGAGGCTTATTTCATGCGAAATGGCTGCAAAGTCAAACGAAATGATATCCAATTCGTGCGAAATGGATCTGACGTCACACGATCGGATAGTTTTTGATAAAATTGATCAAGTTTTACTTCGATTTTAGGTCTAATTCTTTCAAGGATTTGTTAAAACAATGTTTCGCACGATATATGTGAAAATCAAGTCATTTTATCCGTAATATTTTGAAAAATATGAAGAAAGTGAGTAGAAATCA
Source organism: Helianthus tuberosus (assembly GCA_030545235.1). NCBI lineage: Eukaryota > Viridiplantae > Streptophyta > Magnoliopsida > Asterales > Asteraceae > Helianthus > Helianthus tuberosus. The sequence continues at coordinate 19,879 of JARYGA010001709.1, read as the reverse complement.
GAAATTTTCATCTGAAATGGTAAGAACTCTTCCTCTTGAGCTCTGATACCACATGTAGGATCGTTTGCACGACCAAACGAGTCGTTCAGAAGAGATCTCTTCCAATACGAAAGGCGGAATCAGACGTATCGGAGTTATTTCAGCTGATTTGCACTATGAATCACTTAAACTTTCTCTTGTATTGATATCAAATCGTTTTACAATGCTGGAGACACTTCGACAGAGCTTCGCTACCGGAAACCAAACGTTACAAATGAAATCACTAAGGCACCTATTTATAGACTTCCCATTTCGCACGGAACAGACTCACACGAAATGTCACACCCTGGCTCTTGCGGAAGCGTGGGTTTATTTGGTGTGACTTCTTAATACCATTGCAACAATCATAACAATGCTATATGATAAAAACACAAGATGTTCATCCATTCATTTAGTTTAAAAATACCACAACATCATTGTTTGAAAATGTCAACACTTAAAATAAGTTACAAACAATACTTGTCTACAATGTGTTCATGAGACACAGCAAAAGACTTTAAATAAAACGTGGTTTAAAGACATGTAACCCGTCCAGGTAAGGGTTACACCTCCTAAACCTACCACCGTGGATGACATCTTTATTCAACGCAGCTTGACACATGCATACTCCGCTAGATGCACTAATTCCCTGAAATACATGTAGTTTGAAAAATCAACAAAAAGTTGAGCGAGTTCATGTGTATGTGAGTATGTATAAACCTTTGTATTCAATGTATGTAAGTATGTCCCGGTATGATTGCAAACAAGGAAAAGATCACCAATGGTTTGCAAGGCCACTGATATGAGTGACGGTGTAGGAAGACTCAAACCTAGCAAAGTTGTACCGGGCTCCCGGCTGGAAGACATAGTTCACCTCTATGGGCCGCCCCGGCCTCATGGGTGTGGGCTCGCTGCACCCAAATAGATCTATCACTCATGCCCCTCGGTCCTGATACGAGGATTAATGGTCCCAAGTATCCACCTACCCTATCACATGATCTATGGTTCTTTCCTAGGCTAATCATACCAATAGTATTGTATGTATCCCTTTGTAACATGTATTTCACCCCCGAAGTGTCACACCCCGACCACGTAAAACAACAAAACGTGGCGGAAACGTCGGGGAGTGTTGTAACAGAATCATTGTTTCATAACACATGGAAATTGAAATATTGTTTTATTGATTAAAAGAGTTACAATGTCTTGACAATCAAAGAAATATAACATAAATAACTAGTCTTGCATCTTTTATTGTCACTAAGGCCCAAGTCCGCCTAAGTGTATCTCGATAAGTCCTATGCATCAACTCCTGAAAACACATGTGAAAATAGGTACGTCAGCATAAAAATGCCTGTGAGATACATAGGTTTTGTGAAAATAGGATTCATGACTTGTAAGTTTAAGAAAATTGTTAATAAAGTTTAGTCATGAACCTTGTAAATTGATTTGTTTTGTAAATCGTTTGAAAACAATAAGTTCAGATGATATGTATAAATAAGAGAATAATGTATGGTTAAATGAATAACCATGTAAAATGAGTTTGTATAAGATAAGTTGTTGTAAATCAATGTCTTGTGAAAAGTATGTTATTTGTATAAAATGTTATATGTCTCAAATTGAAATGATTCAAATAACGCTACGATATGTAATACCATACAAACACTTATACATAGGAAGTACCAGCGGCGTATCCACCATGCTTGTATCATATTACACACGCCTCGTTACTTAAATCACTTACTCAAACCAAACCATCAAGATGTAATGTTTAACGATTGTAGAAATGTTTATGTATAGTCCAAAGTCTATTGTCAAATGTAAATCATGTCAACAGATACAAATGGTTCACACGGTTCAACAGTTACAAACGGTTCATATAATCAAATGGTTACGACGGTTCACATAGTCAAATGGTTACAACGGTTCAAAATGTAATATAATGTGTTCATATGCTGGATGAGCATATGCAACAAATTGTAATGTAAAACAATGTACTAAGCATGCACACAATGGACATACATAGCATGAAATGTAATGTAAAACAATGTACTAAGTATGCACACAATGGACATACATAGCATGAAATGTAATGTAAAACGATGTACTAAGTATGCACACAATGGGCATACATAGCATGAAATGTAATGTAAAACGATGTACTAAGCATGCACACAATGGGCATACATAGCATGAAATGTAATGTAAAACGATGTACTAAGTATGCACACAATGGGCATACATAGCATGAAATGTAATGTAAAATGATGTACTAGGTATGCACACAATGGCCATACATAGCATGAAATGTAATGTAAAACGATGTACTAAGTATGCACACAATGGGCATACATGGCATGAAAAATGTAATGTAAATCATGTACTATAAATGTACTAATGAACATAACAAGTATATGATGTGAAAACATGGAAAGCATGAAAGTAACAAGTAGGCACATGTGTTCCACCCCAAAACGTTTGGAAAACAGTAAAAGAGGGGGTTCTATGTACTCACTTGAGATTGCTTAGTAGTCCTTGAGTAACAACCAAACAATGCTAGAGATCACGGATATCAAACGGCACCTAATATAGGTAACTATGTTAATATACCGGACCTAAATCGGAGGATTGGATAGAATGAGGGTTCGTACACCAAACGAGTATGGAGACTCGTGTAATATGGTTTAACAAAGCCTACATACTAAAATGAAACCTAACCTAAGTGCTTACGACCCATTACGACCCGTTTAGGTAGCTTAAGCTATTTTAACGCGTCGTTCGCGTGAAACGCGTTCGGACCGCTTACCTAGTCCTATGACAAGTAATATATGCCTTAACATGTCTAATATTGTTGCCAAATCAGTTTAGATACCAAAAGTTATGTTACATATGCTTAAAATGAATTTTGGCGTAAAAAGGGTATTTTGGTAATTTACCTAAGGCATATATACTACCTATCATACAACTAACTAAACGTCGTGACCATAAGGTATAACCTCGGAAGGTTATTCCTTATATACTATGGTCACCTAATGTGTTTGGTCGAATCCTAATGATCGACCAAATGGGCCGGGTTCGAAAGTATAAGCGATTGATTAGATCGCTTACCCTTACGACCCTAGATAAGCACAAAACTAAAAGTGACGAGCTAAGCATGTTAAAACATGCTTAACTAAGTTTAGAAAACAGGTTTGGTATCAAAACAAACGGTTTTGATACCTATAAGTAGTTTGGTTACAAAATACGCAATAACACGTATTTTGGCCGAAACTACGACTCGTCACTGAGTCTAGATAACGTGGTAATCAGTAGGTATAGTCACTAGGGACTATAACCATCGTGATCACGCTCACGTTATGAATTTCAAACGAACTTCGCATTGACCATAAACTGGTCAATGCAGAAAGTCAAACAAAGTTTGACTTTAACGCTAAAACGAATGAAAGAACACTTACAAAGGGTCCCCGCTAGTAAATCTTGCTCGAATAGCTCAGGTATGAAGCAATGGCTTCAACTTAGAGCTTTTAGATCAGATTTGTGTGGGTTTTGCAAGTGATGTTGGTGGGTATTTATAGGATTCTTGGAACCGTTAGGATCGTTTCTTGAATAACGTGCTTTGATCTCATCCATACACTTGTTGCAACCTTATGGTAACTCAAAATGGCCCCTCATGAGCATGAAAGGGCAAGTGTGGGTGAGTGTTGGGGGCATAACAGCTGTTAAACAACTTTTGCTGATCTGAAAGGGCCTCGCGTGACGCCTAGGGGGCTAGGTGTCACGCCTAGGTCCTTCTGATCAGCAACAGTTTCCAAAGTTTCCATTTCAGTCCCCGTTGTGTATTAAGGCCATTTTCGACAAGTTTAAGGCTCGTTAAGCCAACGTTAAGGCCCTAAAATGATTCCTAAACATTGTGGGCATGAAACATTCTCAAAAATATGCAGGATGTCGGTTCTTTTGGTCGTACGATCGCGATGTTCGCTTAATTACGACGACATGCGCATAAGCGCGAAAAACGATCCAAATAGCGTGACGAATGGATTTTTCTTATGCCAAACACTAAAATAAAATATTTTAGTGCTTACATAAATTTTGGATGTCCGGATGTATTCAGAACGTAAGTTATGCGCGAAAGTGCAAACTTATGCACTTTTTGACGCTTTTAGTCCCTGAATGACCCAAAAGTTTATTTTAGCACACCGAACCCCTCAAAGCCTATTTCTAAGCTATGTAAAGGATATTTATGGTATTTTTAACTTATGGCCATGTTCCGGAATGTCTGTTACAGCTCAAATTGGCATACTTTCGCAGTTTGTCAAGTTTAGTCCTTGTAAGCGAATTAACTTGTTTTTGCCATACCAAAGCCTTCAAAACTTATTTCTAAGTTATGTAAAGGTTATTTAAGGTATTTTAAGTATATGTTGATGTTCTGGAGTATTTGTCGCATTAAACTGATTACGTTTACTCATCAGTTTGCGTATAACTCTCCAGAAAGTGATATAGGGTTTGAAATTGAACAAAAATTGATATGCGCAAAAGATACACATATTTATACCAATCCCAAGTATGAAATACAATATTTCATTGGTTTGGTATTTGTTTGATGGTCGCAGTGACACATGTGTCACACGAAGTAAGTAAACAAAACAGTTTAAGGAAAAGGGGGACATGAACTCACAGTATTGCGTCTTCAGTATGTGTAACCCAAGTCTCTTCAGCAAACACGACTACCTACAGTGTACTAACGTCTATTAGACGAACGGGCCGTGCCTTTGCTTTTGTATTTATGTTTGAGTTACGATTTCTTGACATTATTCCAAGTTATAATCATTTGTTAAAATAGATTATTTTAACTTAAATTATTTTTAAGGTTTTGGAATAATAATTAGACAACTATTTCATATTCGTACTTCTCAAGTATTTTAACTCCGTATTTCCTTCCCAAGGATGGGGGCATTTATACATGTCTATTTGTAGTTTCGTAAAATATATTTTAAGTCCCACTTAGGAAAATATATTTAACTTATTCCCAAAATATATGTATTTTCCTAAAAATAATATATTTTACTTCTTTAGCTTCCAAAATAATATTTTACCAAAAATATATGTGTAAGAGTATTTTTCGGAATATTTCGTAAGTTACGTTTTCGCGTTTGGTTTTACGATACCAAGTGTGTAACTTAAATATTTGTTTTAGTGGGATTTTTGGTATTATTTTGGAGTTGTAACTGTCAAGGTATTTTGTTAAGTGAGTAGGGTTCCTACGGAAAGTGTGTTTTTCCTAGAAAGTCTAGGAAGCGATCTTGTCCATCCGAGTGGTGTGTTTAAGGGTTGAGATTAAATCAATGGCAATCTTGTAATAATTAACTATATTTAATAGATTGTTTAAAATGAGTAGGGGCAATTTCGTCCTTATGTGTGTTTTAAACCAATAAAAAATAACCGTCAGAGATATCACATCTCCTTAATACACGCCAATTTCCCTCTCTCTCTCTTTCTCTCTCTAAACCCAAATTCGGAAACCCCCAAAATCATACCAAAAATACCTAAAATCATGGATGAAGATAAGAGATTTTCCTTGTTCCATATACGTAAGATCAAGCTTTCATTGTACTACGTGTTTTACAAAGCGATTACGGGTGATTCTTGTTTGTAATTGACGGTATTTTGCTGGTTGCAGGGAAGAGATTCAAAAAGCAGGAAACTTTGGAAAGGATAGATAGCAGCGGAACACTTACCGGATGCCGATCGAAAGCTGGGGCGAAATCTGCTGATGTAAAACACATTTGTATGAATCTGCTTGCTGTTAAAACACAGCTGTATGAATCTGAATTGCTGTTAAAACACAGCTGTATGAATCTGAATGATAAAACACATTTGTATGAATCTGTTTGCTGTTAAAACACAGCTGTATGAATCTGCTTGCTGTTAAAACACAGTTGTATGAATCTGAATGCTAAAACACAACTGTATGAATCTGCTTGCTGTTAAAACACATTTGTATGAACCTGCTTGCTGTTAAAACACACCTGTATGAATCTGAATGCAAAAACACAACTGTATGAATATGATTGCTGTTAAAACACAACTGTATGAATCTGAATGCTAAAACACAACTGTATGCATCTGCTTGCTGTTAAAACACAACTGTTTGAATCTGAATGCTAAAACACAACTGTATGAATCTGCTTGCTGTTAAAACACAGCTGTATGAATCTGAATGCTAAAACACAACTGTATGAATCTGCTTCCAGTTAAAACACAACTGTATGAATCTGAATAATAAAACACAGCTGTATGAATCTGCTTGCTGTTAAAACACATCACCAAGAACAAACTGTTAAAACACAGTACCAAGAACATGATGATAGATTCCAGCAAGAAAACGAAGGAATGATTGATATTACGTGAGATCAGAAATCGAAAACAAAAAATTCCGAAATTTATGTATAGTTAGTTATTGAAGATAATTTCCTAAAATAAAAATAGACTGTGAAAGTACATAAATGCCCTTTTAGATAAAATCCTTCAATGCCACATGTCGCGTTCTTATTGCTTCCTAGACTTTCTAGGAAAAACACACTTTCCACCCAACTCCTACTCTTGTTAAGTTATATTATTTTACCCTAAAATAATATACTAGTTCACAAAACATACAAATGCTCACACAAGTGTATTAGTATAAAATATATATTCTAAATATATATTTATCCATTTTGTTCGTAAAAATCAACCTCCGATACTTTGTATTTTTGTGACAAAACCCATGGCAAAGTTTATATTCGAAACACAAGTTGTAAAATATACTTGTAACATTTGTTAGAAAAATATTTCCTAAGTGTTGGAATTTTAGAAAATTTCACCAGAGTTTCCTTTATAAACGGAGGTGTCCATGCTTATTAGCATATCATTTTATTTTCGGAAATCATTCAATCAATCAACAATCAACAATATACAATCTTTACTTACCAATCTTGTTAAAAACAAGCATAAATTGCCACTTCATGGACTTGAAAATTTATAAAAATGTGTAGTAACTTACTAGTATATTTAGTAAGTCTTGTTACCCGTTGAAGTGAAATTGTTTCTTTAAAAACTTCATTTTTAAAGAATATGGATCTTTACAACTTATGTTCATATTTTCTAAAAATACTTCTTCATGTGTTTTTCTTGTTACTCATGTGTTTCTTCACTTTATTAATCACCAAAAATGATGTATATTTATGTAAGAACCAAGATTTAGTAAAACTTGTATTTTCAACTTGGTTACTTGGTAAATCATACTTGAAATATTTAGATTTACAAGACTTTAAACTTACTTTGTTCATCATTTTTACAAAAACATAATACTCATTCAAGTTCATGACTTTAGTAAGGATGATCCATAACCTTTAATATGTTCATTCTCTTATCTTGCTAGATTATGTTTTTAATCATGATCTAGCAAGACTACATGATGATCAACATCATTTTCTCAAACAAACAATAATCATCAAGCATATTACCACTAAGATAACATAGTTTCTTCATGATTTCAGTTTATGTAAAGGTTTCATTCTTTTGATTCTTAGTGTTCTTCAAGATTAACATCATGTATTCTTCTTTAACCACTTTCATAAGATGTAAAATGAAGGGATTCAAGTTCTTACCACAAGCTCAAGGCTAGGGAAGTTCAAGAAAAGAAAAGTGGTGGTTAATAGCAAATAGAGAAGGTCCTTCAACTTCCGAGAACACCAAGCTTCGTTGAACACCTTGTAGCACCTTTGTATGTTTGTAGAATGGAGGAAGATGATTGAATGATGGTGATGATGGTGTGGTTTGGGTTCGGCTGAAGCCAAGAGAGAAAGAAGGAGAGAGTGATGGTGTTGAGTGTGGAATGAAAATGAAAGTTATGAGCTCTTGGTACATACTTATATCCATGTTCTAGTATTAACTTGTGTGTAATATGTTTCAAATTGACCAACAAGATCAATAAAACAATTCAAAGAAATCAAGGGTGGGGTACCACCCTTGTAACCGTAATATGGGGGGGGGGGGGTTGTTTAGTTTGGTTTCAACTAGGTTGGTTAGTGATCTTGATTGTGATCCAATGTTTAGTTAGTGCTTTATGTGTGTTATGTAGTATATAGTGTGTTAGGGTGTTCGGGGACCATAACTAGCTCAGTAAAATAAAAACAATGCTTCTGGCATTATTTTGGTGTTTCGGGTAATGTCCGGTTGTTCGGTGTGATACTGTTCCGTTAAAGTGCTAAGTTATGTCGTATGGCTTCCTTTATGTAACTTTTAGTGGCCCTTTTAATTCCCGACACTTAGGAAAGCATACAGGACCATTTTGTCATATTTTTGCAAGTGACTAGCATATTTAAATGTTGAATTTTGTTGTTAAATGCAGAATTTTGCAGTTTAAGTGGGTTTTAGGCACTTTCCGGCACCTAAACTATCACCTAGTGACGCAGTTTTATGGTCCTTACTTCCCTACACTCCATACTAGTGTAGTACCTTGACTCTGGCTCATACTGGGCCTCAATATATTGTCTGTCTATGTGCTGGCATTGTCAGCATGTTTCTAAGTTATCCGCTCACTGTGCTAACTGTGCTTTGTGCATCAAGTTTGTCCCTAAAGGTTGTATGTAACAAATGGAGTGACAGTATGTAATGTGATGCATATGTATGTATGTAACAGAAATCAGTAGCAGTTTATATCACCAGCTGTAATCAAGCACAGTCATTAAGCACAAATTTAATATTAATTAATTGTACGGATACCTGTAATTGTGAGGGTTGTCACATTCTCCCCCTGCTAGAGAAATTTCGTCCCGAAATTTTAGTTCTGCTACTAGATGCAGGGGTCATGGGGAATAAATGTGGGTATTTTTCCTTCATACGATCCTCACGCTCCCACGTGAATTATGGCCCGTGTCGTGCATTCCATCGAACTTTGACGAGTCTGACACTACTCAGGCGTGTCTTGTTAACCTTCCAATCCGTAACCTCAACAGGTTCTTCAGTAAAGTGGAGTGTGTTGTCAATATGAACTTCTTCGGCAGGAATGACAAATGTTTCTTGAGTTGGACTCTTTTTCAAATTTGATACATGGAATGTATCATGAACGCCATTCAGTTCAGCAGGGAGATCCAACCTGCAAGCTACGAGACCAATACGTTCCAGGATTCTAAATGGACCAATGTATCTGGGGTTTAACTTCCCACGCTTCCCAAAGTGTGCCACACCCTTCCAGGGTGAAACTTTCAACAAAACCATATCTCCCACCTCGAATTCCAGAGGTTTCCTTCTCAGGTCCGCGTAACACTTTTGTCGATCACGAGCCGCTTTGATGCGCTCTCGGATCTGTGCAATCTTGTCTGTCGTTTCCTGGACCAATTCCGGGCCAACAAGCTGTCTATCACCCGCATCAGCCCAGCATAGGGGTGATCGACACTTACGCCCATAGAGAGCTTCGAACGGTGCGGCCTGAATGCTTGCATGATAATTGTTGCATGAAAATTCAACCAATGGTAGGTGAGTGTCCCAACTTCCACGTAAATCCATTACGCAAGCTCGCAACATGTCTTCCAACGTCTGAATCGTTCGTTCACTCTGTCCGTCTGTCTACGAGTGAAAGGCAGAACTCAGATTCAACTAAGAACCAAAAGCTTCTTGAAAGGATTGCCAAATCCTTGACACCAATCTTCCATCTCTATCAGAGATAATTGAGAGAGGCACTCCATGTCGTGCAACAATCTCCCTCATGTATATTTCAACAAGTTTACTCGGATTGTCTTTTTCCTTGATTGGTAAAAAGTGCGCAGACTTCGTTAGACGGTCTACTATTACCCAAATCGTATCATGGCCCTTGGGCGTCCTTGGCAATTTCGTTACGAAGTCCATAGAAATCTGTTCCCATTTCCATTGGGATATTTCAGGTTGCTGCAAGAGACCTGAAGGCTTTTGGTATTCAACCTTTACCTTGGCGCAAGTTAAACATTTGCCAACATAAATCGCAACATCGCCTTTCATCCTTGGCCACCAATAGAAATCCTTAAGATCTTGGTACATCTTATCCGCTCCTGGATGAATCGAGTACCGTGACTTGTGGGCTTCATCAAAAATAACATTTCTCAAACCACCAAACAGAGGAACCCAGATCCGTTTCATGAAGCACAATGTTCCTTCCCCGTTTGGTACCAACTGCTTCTCCATCCCATGGAGATATTCATTCTCAATATTCCTTTCCTTAAGAGTTTCTCTCTGCGCGGCACGAATGCGCAACGAGAGGTCTGTTTGAACAATCATTTCCAAAGCTCGAACCCTTATAGGCTTGATTCTTTCCTTTCGACTCAAGGAATCGGCGACCACATTCGCCTTCCCTGGGTGATACTTGATTTCGCAATCATAATCGTTCAATAGTTCTCCCCAGCATCTTTGCCTCATGTTAAGCTCTTTCTGATCGAATATGTGTTGTAGGCTCTTGTGATCAGTGTAGATGGTGCATCGCGTGCCATATAAATAATGTCGCCAGATTTTCAAAGCAAACACCACCGTGCCCAATTCCAAGTCATGCGTGGTGTAATTTTTCTCGTGAACTTTCAACTGGCGAGAAGCATATGCTATGACTTTCTGTCGCTGCATCAACACGCAGCCTAAGCCTTGACGCGAAGCATCGCAATATACCACGAAGTCGTCCGTGCCTTCGGGTAGAGATAAGATAGGTGCGTCACAAAGATTGTTTTTCAACAACTGGAATGCTTCTTCCTGTTTATCTCCCCAATCAAACTTCTTGTCTTTCTGCGTAAGAGAGGTCAAAGGTTGAGCGATTTTTGAGAAATCCTCAATGAATCTGCGGTAATAACCAGCCAAACCTAGAAACTGTCGAATCTCGGTTGGCGTCTTAGGAGTTTCCCAGTTCTTGATCGCCTCGATCTTTGTGGGATCCACATGAATTCCATTTCCATTAACTACATGACCAAGAAACTGGACTTCGCGTAACCAAAACTCGCACTTCGAGAACTTCGCGTACAACTTTTCCTTTTTAAGTAGCTCTAAGATAGCTCTTAAGTGTTGCTCATGTTCCTCTTTCGTCTTCGAATAAATCAGAATATCGTCTATAAACACAATCACAAACTTGTCGAGGTATGGCTTGCATACTCGGTTCATCAAATCCATGAATACTGCTGGCGCGTTTGTCAAACCAAACGGCATAACCAGGAACTCATAATGTCCATAGCGAGTCCTAAACGCAGTCTTGGGAATACTTTCCTCTTTAATCCTCAACTGGTGATAACCTGATCGTAGATCAATCTTTGAGTAAAAACTTGAACCTTGTAACTAATCGAACAGGTCATCGATCCTTGGCAAGGGATATCTGTTCTTGATTGTCAACTTATTCAGCTCCCGGTAGTCGATACACATGCGAAAACTACCATCCTTCTTTTTAACGAACAAAACTGGAGCTCCCCAAGGCGAGAAGCTTGGTCTGATAAATCCCTTGTCTAGCAACTCCTGAAGTTGTGTCGACAACTCCTGCATCTCTGAAGGTGCAAGTCGATAGGGTGCCTTAGCCACGGGCGCAGCGCCTGGAACTAAGTCAATATGAAACTCGACTTGTCTTTGTGGCGGCAATCCTGGCAAATCTTATGGAAAGACTTCAGGATACTCCTTTACGACTGGAATATCTTCTAGCTTCGGCTCATGTTGGTGCATGCGTCTGTCGACTTCATCTTGTATCGAGTCTTGCATTATCCATGGCACGAAGATTGAGAAAACAAGTCAAAGGGTTTATTCCGCTTGAAGAGGGCATGGCAGTTTCAACTAGTGTCGCTTGATCTATGTTATTTCGCTTGAACGGTATTCCACTTGAGCATGTTCAAGCGGAATCACCAGGTCTATAAATAGGTGAGACCTGATTTTGCTTGAGTAATGGTGTGTATGTGTGTTTCCGATGGCGAAGCTCTGTCGAAGTGTCGTCTTGCTGTAAAAACGTTCCAGATCAATATAAACGACAGTTTAAGTGATATCTAGCTGAATTAAACTCATTATGTCTGTTTTTGCCTTTCATTTTGAGTAGAACGCCTCTGATCGACTCATTTCGGGTCCGCAAACGATCCTACAATTGGTATCAGAGCTCAGGAGGAGGAGTTCTGCAGTTTTCAGCTTGATTTCATCTCATTCTCTTTCATCTACACCTTCTTTTATCGATTGAACAACTTTTCATGGTTAAAATGGCCTGAATTTTTCACATCATAAGCGAAACAGTGTTTTAACAAACCCTTGAGAAAATCAGATCAAAATTCAGCTTAAAACACAACAAAAATGGACAAAGTTCTTATTTCGCTTGAACGAGACTTTTAATTCCGCTTGAAAAATCAAGGCCATTTCAAGTGAAATCACATTTTCCGCTTGAAAAACGTTATTTCGCTTGAAACATCACAAGCGAAATCTGTGATTCCACTTCAACCTGATATTCCGCTTAAAATATTAATCCCGCTTGAAATTTTTAATTTCGCTTGAAGTTGGTTGCAGGTTATTTCGCTTGAAGGAGTTATCTTGTTTGAAAGTGACTGTTTTTGTGAAAAAGTTTTCGAATCATGAGTGAAGAATTTTACAACGCATTTGCAACATCTCCGACTACTCCGGCTACCATTGCTCAAAATATGAACTTGGAAAACGAGACTGGAACTACGCAAAAACCCCCAAAGCTAATGAGCATTGAAGAGTATTACGGTTGGAAAGATCGGTTTGAGAATTGGGTTCAAGCTAATCACTTGAGATCTTGGGAGTGTATTTTGAAGAAGTATGTTCTACCACGTACTGATCTGCAAGTTGAGAAAGAAATCTCTGAATTCAATGATAAAGAACGAGACATGTACAGAGCTGAAAAGATGATGATTAGTCTACTTCAGCAAGCTATTAAAGAAGACATCTTTGAACTGCTTCAACATGACAAAACTTCAAAATCAATTTGGGATGCTCTTAAAATCAAGTTTGAGGGAAGTGAAAATATGATCAAAAGTAAAAAGTCACTGCTTAAGAAAGAATTTGATCTTTTCACAAGTCTGGCAGGGGAAGATACAAAGAAACTATTTGAAAGATATTGCCACTTAGTACGTTCTATGTCCTTGCTAAGCATAACCAAAGATCGAGAAGAATGGGTCGACAAATCAGCTGATGCTTTACCTCAGAAAGAATGGGGTACATTTTTGATGATCTTAAAGAACACCAGAGTTTATGATGGTTTGACGATTTCTCAGTTCATCGAGAAGATTGAGGGTCAAGATCTTGAACAACAAAAGATTGCAAGGATGAATAATCCGAGTAATCAACAAGATGTGAAAATGTATTACAAAGGCAATGTTCAAGAGGTTGAAAAGAGTCAAAAAATTCAAACTGCTTTTAGTGCTGGAAACTCATCAGAAAATGTTGAACAAAGTCCAAACAGCAGCAGTGGATTTTCTTCATATCCAAGTGTTAATCCGAAGAGTTCAAATTCAAGTTTTCATTCTCAAAGTTCAAAAGGTGGAACTGGTTGTGTGATACAGTGTAACATTGCATTGAATCTTCCAGATGGTCAAAGTTTTTCTGAAAAAATTGCAAAAGAACACATGGCGTTACTTGCAACTGTGCTACAATGCTATGAAGGCTTGTTTGCAGGAAGGATCGGAAATCATATGTTGACAAAAGAGGATTACGATCAGATAGACGCTGAAGAAATGGAGCTCATGGACATCAAATGGTGTCTAGCTAGTGTCTTGAGGAGAGCAGAAAAGTTTAAAATGATCACAGGGAGAAATGATTTTCTGGATGCACATGTGTCTACTTTGGGTTTTGATAAATCTAAAGTTACTTGTTTTCGATGCAGGGAGAAAGGTCATTTCAAGAGAGAATGCAAAAATCAAGAGGCTAGTGGAGCAAAGAATCCATTTGGAAAAGATGACTACTATCGGAAAGCTATATATCAACAAGTTGCTCATCAACCATATCAACAAAAAGAAACACAAACTGCTCATGGGAAAATGATCGAAGATGCAAATAAGAAAGCTTATTCTGGTATCATTGATCAAGATGATGAGAAAATGGCTTCAGGTTTCAGTTGGAAAAAATATATATCAGCTGACAGTAAAGCATGTTTAATAACCCAAGATGATGAAAAATTACCTGAAGGGTTCAGCTGGGATATGTTTGCAGATGAGAATGGGAATTTTAAAGCTTTCATTGCGAAGATAGTTCAAGAACCGGATTTGTTTACAGAGTGGATGAAAGCAATTGGTGTTCATGAGAAGAAACAAGAAGAAGAAGAATCTGTTTCATCCGATGAAAGTTCAGAAGAAGCAACTGTTGTTGATCAAACATCAACTGATTCTGGTTCTTCAGATGAAAGTTCCGAAAGAACATTAGATTTTGATCAAACACCATCTGATTCTGATTCTTCAGATGATAGTTCTGAAAAAGAGATAGATTTTGATCAATCACCAACTGATGATAGTGGTGATGATGAGGAAGAAAGACATATTAATATCGCTAAAACTCATCTATCTCCTGAAGTTTTCAATTCTATTTTGCAGATCGATTGGAGAAGCTGAAGGAGAGAAGAGCAGCAAAAGAACAAAAGAAAATGAAGAGTGAATGTGTTGCTCAAAAAGAAGAGACTGTTCAAAATGAAGAAGTTAAAGCTGAGAAGGTGACTGAAGCTGAACCAATGATTGAGGTTGAGAAGATCGTTGAAGTTAAAAAAATTGTGGAAGTCATCAAACCTTGTTTGAAGTGTTTGGAATCTTGCAAGCAATGTGCAGGTTAGCCAAGTTTCAATCCTGAGTAAGATGTGTGACAGGTGCTGATGAACTTAAGGAATCAAGAGACCTGAAGAAAGAGCACAGAGCCAAGAATTCTGAGTGATAGAGAGCCAGGTTCCGATACCTGAAGACTCTGTGATTTCAACAAGCCAGACTGCGATCCCAGCATATCGAAAGGGGGAGTCTGAAGACACCTGTGGAAAGAGCTAAGAACTAGGTTGCGATTCTGGATAGGAGAAAGAGATAAAGTTAGAGGATGCTTACACGTTCAGACCGATAAATACTGAAGACGTTGAAGACTCGACACTTAAGACTCGTCAACATTCGAGGGGGAGTCTGTTGGTGCATGCGTCTGTCGACTTCATCTTGTATCGAGTCTTGCATTATCCATGGCACGAAGATTGAGAAAACAAGTCAAAGGGTTTATTCCGCTTGAAGAGGGCATGGTAGTTTCAAGCGAAATAGCTGATTTCGCTTGAACTAGTGTCGCTTAATCTATGTTATTTCGCTTGCACGGTATTCCGCTTGAGCATGTTCAAACGGAATCACCAGGTCTATAAATAGGTGAGACCTGATTTCGCTTGAGTAATGGTGTGTATGTGTGTTTCCGACGGCGAAGCTCTGTCGAAGTGTCGTCTTGCTGTAAAAACGTTCCAGATCAATATAAACGACAGTTTAAGTTATATCTAGCTGAATTCAACTCATTATGTCTGTTTCCGCCTTTCATTTTTAGTAGAACGCCTCTGATCGACTCATTTCGGGTCCTCAAACGATCCTACAGCTCAGCTGCTTCTTTATCCACAATGTGTGCCAAGAAAGTAGCACATCCCTTCTTCAAACAATTTCTAGCCTTCAAGCAACTAATGATTCTCAAGGGCGTATCGCGCTTCTTCCCGTGTACCACAATCATTTCTCCATCCGCCATTGGGATGCGAATGGTCTTCTCATGACATACAATTTCGGCTTTGTTGCTTGACAACCAATCCATCCCTACTACCACATCGAAGCTTCCCAACTCGACTGCTAGTAAATCCAGTGTAAACACGTGTTCTCCCAGTTCTATACGCATCCTCTGATGACTTCATTCGTTTCAACTAGCTTTCCATTAGCCAGTTCAATTGAGTATGGAATGTCTACCTTACTAGCAGTTAATCCAAGCATTTTCTTAAATTCTAGCGATACAAAACTATAGTCGGCACCAGTATCAAATAGCACAGATGCAAAGCGTTGATTAATAGGGAACGTATCAGTGACAACATTTGGGTCCTGGCGTGCTTCCCTGGCTCCAATGTTGAATATTCTGCCTTGTGCTTGGTTGAGTTTTGGGCATTCACGCTTGAAGTGCCCGATATCTCCGCAGTTAAAACATCCCGGTCCTCGACCATTACCATTACCACCATGACCGTTGTTTTGGTTGCGATTTCCAGCTTGATTTGCAACATTCCCACGATTACCATTTCCTCCATTATTCCCTTGCGGGCGGTTTCCATTTCCATTACCTCCACGATTGTTGTTTCCAACACCCCTTTGGCCAACCCGGCCTGAACCAACCCAACAAGTTTCTTTCGAGTGCCCAACTCTACCACATGCTTCACATTTTCCAGATCTGCATCGTCCCTCGTGATGCAATTGACAAGCGTTACACTTGGGAAAGGTGCCCATATACCCTTTCCCCTTTGCCTTGGCCAGTGCGCTTGTGCTGCTGGTACCCTTTTTGAAGTTTGAGAACTTCTGTTTATTCTCTCCCGATGACTCGACGTGAGTCTCCTTTTTCTTGGGGTCAGAAATTGAAAACTTGTTTAGCCTGATCGCCTCTTCAGTTAAAGCCACGCTTAGATCAATTGCCTCAGTAATTGTAGCAGGCTTCGATGTTGTCACCATGCTCATAATCTGGGGTGCCAACCCCCAGATAAAACGTTCAACGCATTTGAATTCAGGCGTAACCATGTATGGTACTACATGGGATAGATCATGAAACCTCTGAACATACTCGGCGATCTTCGGGCCGTCCATTTTAAGATTCCAAAACTCAGTTTCCAGCTTTTGTATTTCGGCCCATGAACAGTATTTCTTCCGCATGAGCTCTTTCAGCTCAGCCCATGTCAATGCATACGCCGCCGCCTCCCCTAGGGTTTGTACTTGAAGGTTCCACCAGGATAAAGCACCATCAAGAAAGAGCCCTGAGATGTATGTAACTTGCTGTTCAGGGGCACACTTGCTCATCCTTAAAATAGAATCTGTCTTTTCTGCCCATCTGACGAATGCAACAGCACCTCCAGTGCCGTCGAAATTTAAGGGATTACAGTCAAGAAATTGTTTGTAGGTGCAGCCATTTGGTGGGTTGTTGTTTCTTGAGGTATTCCCACTGGTCTCAGCGCGGGAGGCCTCGTAATCAGCAATGGCCTGCGAAATTCTTGCTTGTAATTCTGCCTCAGTGGCAGGCAAACGTGTGTCTCGTCGTGGAGGCATCTTCTAAAAGAAGATCATATTGGTCAGGTCATGGTAAGTTTAGTAAGTAAGTAATATGCGTATGTAATAACATCCATCAACCTCATAACACATAACATCCCATGTTATAATATAAAACAAATAATTCAACAATGCATGTAGTGAGAACGTTGCCATTGAGCTTTCATTTAATCATGACCACAATATAGTTTTACATGTTTCACAGTACATCATACATCAAAATAAGATCATGGGGTTACATCACCCCAAAATACAAGTCAGTCTACACAAATCATATACAAAAACGTGGTCTTCCAAAAGTCTTCATATGTTGGCCCAATTGCGACTCTCTCACCAAAACAATCCACCTGCATCAAACCAAAAATATAGCTACGCTGATGGCGGAGGAGGAGGTGGAGGAGGGAAGAAAAGCAAATGGCGCAAATGCACCCAATCCTCCTCGAGGGCGTGGATAACGCGCAACAAGTAAGCAATCTGCTGCTCAGGAGTGAGGAAGCGGACATCAGAATCCGGGTGTAGTCCGAGAGGAGCTGGTGGTGTAGCAAATGGAGACTGGCAATGACAAGGGGGAGGATGCGGAGTCCTCTCCAGCTCCTGGACTCGTCGGCTCAAAGCATCCTGCTGTAACTGCAGGGATGTAAGTATGTCATCCGTGGTATATCCAACATGGTAAGGATGATAGGGGTCTGACAGAGGCATGATATTGGGCGAAGACCATAGAAATGGCTCGCCTGAGGGTGCTGACAAAGGAAAAACCGCGTGTGCAGCAGGTGCAAAAGGTGATGTAGTGCGAGGAAACTGAGACATGAATGGAACAGCTGACGACACAGGCGGTACAAAAGCAGGCTGCTGTCTCGAAGATCCCTCCCCAGGACGAGGTGGAGGAATGTCCTGGAGAAAAGTGATAGGAAGGTCGGTGCGATGGATATCTGACACAAGGGGAAAATGAGGGGTAACATCAATCGGTGCAGAGATAGGTGCATGAGGGGGAGTGACTGGTATAACATGTGGGGGATAATCATCATCATCGACCCACCCATTGTGGGTGTCAGCATATCTAGGATCGATGTGTGAAGCAAACGGAGCATGGTCATCAAACATAAGGACTGGATCAGGAAATATCGGTGCAATATCAGGTATCTCAGCAAGGACAGGGTCATGACCTGGCGATGGAACAGGGTTAGCTGGGGCTAGATCTAGATCAGCAGGTACAACAGGGGGCTGATCGATAGGAGCCACTAGAGGCTGATCATCGTGCATAAGCCCAATCTCGTGATCTGGGTCGAAATCGTGAGGTGAAACAGGGGCCTCGAATGGCTGCTCATCAGGAGCATAGTCTATCTCATGCTCGGCGTCATCAGCAAGGTCAAACTCATTATCGGGGTCATCAGCAAGGTCAAAATCATGATCGGGGTCATCAGCAAGGTCAAAATCATGATCGGGGTCCTGATCGGATGCGGCTGACATGGCCATATCGGAATCTGAGTCGGTGGGGTATCGCTGTAACCCCAACGCATGGAGAGTAGAAGATGCTACTGACTCAAAAGAGTCTAGACCAGAAGAATCAGAAGGAACCTCCTCAACAGGAGCCTCAATGACAGGAACAACGACATCATCATCAAGTGGCAGATCCTCAACAGGAACTGCAGCATGGGGAACAGGAGCAGGGATCTCAGCAAGAGGTAGATCCCCGACTAGAATACTATCAGCGAGCTGAACATCGTCTCCGACATCCGGCAAAGCAAAAGGCTGGAAGTCATCAGTGTCCTCAGATAGTATCTCTGGGTCTGAAGCAATCTCGTCGTCCGATACAACCGCTATAGGGTCCAGTGTGTCTGACACTCCGGTATCAGAAGATGATGGCATGGTGTCTGTAACACAACCACACATATGCACATATATCAACATGTAATCAAATAAGCATGTAAGTCACAATAATGTACGCAAGTAATCATCCTAGTCTTCCCCAGACTATCCCACCCAGTCTCTCAGACTAAATTCCCTGGTCTCTCAGACTAACATCCTGGCCTCTAAGACCAACTCCCTGGTCTCTAAGACCAACTTTCCCAGTCTCTAAGACTAAATTCCCTGGTCTCTAAGACCAACCTCCGAGTCTCTAAGACTAAATCCCTGGTCTCTAAGACCAGCCTCCCAGTCTCTAAGACTAAATCCCTGGTCTCTAAGACCAACCTCCCAGTCTCTAAGACTGATCCTCCCTCAGTCTCTAAGACTGAATTATAAATATAAATTTGGAAATGTGTATTTGTGCCTTTTGTTTGTAAAAATGTTTGTTCCCTAGATCTGGACGTATAGTGTATGCAATGTAAAAATGTTTGAAAACATTTTCGTGAGAGCCCTGATGATCATAGTCTAGACTCGAGAAAGAATCCTAGTTCGCTATGATCGAGGCTCTGATACCAAGCTGTCACACCCTGGCTCTTGCGGAAGCGTGGGTTTATTTGGTGTGACTTCTTAATACCAAAGCAACAATCATAACAATGCTATATGATAAAAACACAAGATGTTCATCCATTCATTTAGTTTAAAAATACCACAACATCATTGTTTGAAAATGTCAACACTTAAAATAAGTTACAAACCATACTTGTCTA